>JAUEPR010000309.1:0-27601 GCA_030435655.1 Armillaria novae-zelandiae | reverse complement strand
ATGCTTGTCCCCGACTCGTCTTAAGATGTCATGGAACTCAACGGCAGGATCGTCACGAGCCACCCCGACCGTTTTCCAGCCGCGGTCATGGTATTTCTTTCGAGCGCGACGTCGTGAGCCTTATTCGCCCTGCTTGGAACGGAGCGTCGTTCACCAAACGTAGCCCGAGCGTATAGTGAGTACGCATGGGAGTGAGTGATAAAATTCATCACACAAGCTACGAAATACCATAGGAACGCTCTGAGGAGTGGAAGGAGATGTTTGAACTCACTAGAATGGAAGTGTAGGACCGCGTCAACTGGTGAATACTTCGAGGTGATCAACTGGATCTTCTTATCGGCAGCGTTGTAGAAATCGAATACTCCTGCGATAGCGGGGTTGGCGTACGTAGATGGGGGTGGGGATATTGAAAATGAAGTACGTCAGCCACTCGACGTGGGCGAGGTTGGCTTCAAAAGTCTCAGGCTGGGACTCCCGCGGCCGAAAGTGGTATCCAGCCTTGCGCAGGAATGCCCCGACTTTTCGACACTGACTATGGTTGACGTACAAGTCCAAATCAGAGTCCGGGTATTCTCCAGCATCACGTTCGAAAAAATTAATGGCAGTTGATCCCGCTATTAAGATTCCGAGCTCTTTTTGCAGCTCTCGGAATTGAGCGATTTGCTGCTCGGTGAAATAAGGGAGAAGATATTTGCTGAGAGTGTACGCTCTTTTACGGAAGGAGGCAATGGACTGGTACGCTTCCCTGTTGGCCTTGGAGTAATTGTACAAGTCGAGGGGTGCAAAGGTCACGAAATAGCAAGTCATGTGCCGTACCTGGGCTGTTAAATAAGCAGATGAGTGAGGAAAAGACAGGATCTCAAGGGGGAAAAACGCACAGCAGAGGCATCCTCGTCGAACTGGAAAAGGTTGATAAAATACGAAGCGCCGTCGCTTCCAGAATGGCATCGTTAACGTAAAGCTTGAACGAATCAAAGCGGAGTTCGGACGTTCACGTGACATTGCGACGCGTTTGTGGCAAGCCGCAATTACCAAGGACGCGCCATCACCAAAGAAATAACCGGCGATATATGCAGCGAGCGGGTCCCCCTCTTCCCAGAATTTTAACATCGTAGAAGAAAAAAGTACACGTTAGTTTTCCATAGCGTTTTTGAAGCTCTCAGACTCTTTTTCGTACAATGTGGCTGACCATCGAACAGGAACTCTCAAAAGATTTTGAAGAAAGTTACTGGACTTATTCAACACAGTGAATCCATAGAGATCTCTTGAATGTATACCAACATCGGCAAGGAAAGTGAAAGGCAGTTCCAGACGAAAAGCAAACCGAGGCCGCGACAAACGTAGCAAGCCGTAAGGATCAGCTGAAATTATAAATAGTACGAAGTTGAAATAGATAGAATTTCACATTATCAAATGCCCTGCAACAGAAATTTAGCTACAACGGGTGGCGTCCGGGGTTCCTCGATCCAGCTGATTTTGAGAAGTGAAAATTGGTACCGATCTCCCGGAAAAAACCAGCATGGTATAGCAAACTAAAGTTCTCGCTGCCTCTTAGACAAAAGTCATAATTTCATGGCACATAGTACTACATGTATATACATTAGGAGTAGATGCATTAGTGATTGAAAGAGTGTCGTAAAGGGAACGTTATACATAAAAGACAGCTGAGAAAGGGCTTGGAAACTAGATACCAGACTAATTTACATACTTATCAGAGCCCGTGTTCACATAGAAAAGGCATAAGAAACATAGCGACATCCTAGTTCTTCTTAGATCTCTTGAGACGGAAAGGTGGGAGAAGAGAAGTTGACGAGGAGTTGGGAGAGGCCTCAGAATCAGGCAACCTCATCCTCTTCTTTCCCTTAGCATCCCCGCCTCCAGTGTTCGTTAGAGCGCCGTGCAGGCTCTTCGTGAGACCACGAACGATCCGACCAGCAGTGCTCCGTGTGCTCCTCCTCGACGAGGGCAGCGAGGAAGTAGACGACTCTGGCTCACTTTTCGGTGGCAACGGCGCGAACGAGTGGGTCTGGTACAAGTGGACAGACCCCGTGCAGCAGTGCTCGTACTGGAGGTGGGGAAAGTGGCTCGGGTTCTGACAAGCGTAGAACTGCTGCGTGGCCGAGTTCGTGGGGAGAATGTACGAATCCTGGATAGTGTAGGGATGTTCTTCCGGTTCCGGGTGAGTGAACAGATCCACTCGGACATCGGGATTGAAGACGTCGTCCAGCAGAACTGGGTTCTGGCGGCCAGATTCGTGGGGGTGCTGTTTCTGGTACCGCATTACGGCGAACAACTCGTCTGTGCGCGAGATGGATTCTGAATCAGACGACTCCCGGCTGCTGGCAGCCCTGTCAAGTACGGACTCCATGAGATCTGGAGCACGTCGAGCCCGATAAACTGGTTCCGCCATAAATTCACCATCATCGAAAATGAGAGCGTTGCGGTCGGACGAAAAATATTCGTCCTCGTCTTCCTCCTCCGAATCAGCCGACATGTCCAAGAATGACTTCAAAGGAGATTCTGGGCGAGGTTGGAAGTGCAGGGTTCGAGCAACAACAAGGTCACGCCCTCCCACGAAACTTTGGTCGTCTTCATCATCGGCGTCCCAGCTTGAGGCATCGCCATTGTCGGATACTGGACTGTCAAAGTACGCGTAGGACGGAGCGGCCATGGAGGGAGACTTGGCAGGACTGGCGAAATCATCCAAGTATTCATCGTCAGACTCTTCATCGTCGAACTCAGCGTAGGCAGTGGGGTTCGTAGGACGAGGCGGCAACAGAGACGGCAGGTACGCAGGAGCCTCGTCTTCGTCATCATCATCAGAGGGAGCAGGAGTTGAAGGGCGTTCGGTGATTTCCACTGGGTTCAGAAGAGATGCCATCTTGTGAGCGGGGTTGATGGGGTAGAACACCTGCGAGTGGCCCGACACGAGTTCAACTGCGTCGGAGGCGCTGAAGACGCGTTCTGGCGACGGTGGCACTTCGTCCTCGGGGATAGGCGACACAGAGAGTAAGCGCGAAGGTGGAATGTGGTCCTCACCCGTTGAATCGCGCTCGATGATGGTGATAGTCGTCGTAGCATCAGGAGGGCTCCAGAAGTCAGCAGCGCGATCCAATTTCCTGGTATCACGATCTGAGTAGGTGTGTGGCGTCTCAACAGGTCGCTGCGGTCGTCGAAGAACCCTGCTGCTGGGCACAATCGGCGCGTCGCTGGTCCCAGCAGATTCCTGTCCATCGAGAGGTCTGCCACCGACTGTGAGCTTCATGAGAGTCAAGGCAGAATGGAAACTCACGCAGTGACCGCAACTCGCACAGCGATGGGACTGTCAAACTTGAGCGAGCTACTTGCCGACCTGGTGGAGTCGAATTGGAACGTGGTCTCGATGGCATTGCTTCGTCGGCGGGTAGTTGCAACGGGCCTGGCAGAGCTATGGGGAACGGACATGTTCCAGACCCTGGGGAAGAGGGAGAGTGTTGAAGAATCCATGTCGCCAAAGGAAGGGTATAGGGAAGTCTGCGTTCAACACAGGCCGAGGGGGATGAAAACGATGTAGATGGGAAGGTGCATCTTTTAAATGACTGTGGTCATGTCTCACGTGGCAGACAACAATGTTTGGGTGGCAGTAGCATTTTTTGGATCATGGTGTGCGAACAATGCCCTGGTACCGTGCTGAGACCAGCCACCCGATCCGGACCCTTGGCTGGTCAAAAGAAGAAGTCAAAGGCAAGAAAATACATCTTACGTGAAATACTGACCGCGATGGCCTGCGTAACTGTACCCGTATCTAAGGCATCCTGGGACAAAAGGCCAGAACCAAGCTTGAGGCGGCCATAGGCAAAGACAATCCATCATTCGATCTTCGTGGCCCATATGGAAAGGGAGCTATGATTCGCCACTCAGCAAAGGCCATTCGTGCAAGGAAAGGACTGCTGCAGAAAATTGTTCTGTACCAAGGTTAGATATGAAGATAAATAATAGAGGCGGCGCCGGAAACACTTAGCGCCCTTGAAATTGAAACTTAAGCTTGAAGCACCATGGAAGGGTAAGATGCTAAGTACGGCAACAAGTTCGACAATAAAAAAGACAACCTGTGGCGCTCCGTTCAAAAAGGCTCTTTTCTAGCTCGACGGGATTCAAATTTCACACGAGGGCTAACAATAGATGTCATTAGCGCAATATGGTTCGCGATGATTTCCACATTACAAAAATTGCTACAGACCGGAAGAGCAACACATGAGAGGTACTTTTACAGATAAGGCTACGGCGGCAAAGCAACGAAGGAGGGGGCAGTGAAGGAAGCTCAGAGGCTCATTGGTAGATGAAATTGTACCGCGATAACAGATGCGGGATGGCGCTGAGCTGGGGACCATACCTGTTCGAAGAATGAGACCCGTTACATGCACTCCAATAGACACTCACCTAGCGGCATTATCGTACAGTTCAAAGAGGGGTATAGCGAGGAGTTTCATGTTCTTTGGGACGGCTAGCACCTCTGGAAGGAGCATTTTTCAGTAAAAGGAAGTTGAGCATTGGAAGACCAAGCGTACTGCGCTCAGGCATCTGAACAAGGAAAAGTTTCTTGCACTCCTTGGGTTTCGTTATATGCGCCGGAATAAACGGATACTGGTGCAAAATGAGCAAACGTCTGGGAGGAAAGTTCGAGTAGACGCACCATGAATGTTTCGAAGTTGGGTCTCCACCACTGCGCGAGACAGTCGCCTATCTCCCACTCATTGTCAATTCCGTGAGACGCGTTGAACTGCAGGGAATCAGTCGGTGGCGCGAGACGGTCGTCGAGGCGCCTCTTTAATCCTTCACTTTCATCTTCGCCGGGTTTGAGGTAGTCTCCTGGTCTGGTGGCGCGTCAGGGTACGCCAAACGTACGAGAAGAGTCGCCCACAGTTTGAAGAACGCATTGGCGATCTGCAGCATGAGTATATGCGGGTGGCCGTGGTCGTGGACGACGAGGATGCCTTCGACGGTCCTGCGCATACCGAAATCTTCATAATTGTTCTGTAGCCGCTGTAAACGCGCAGAGACCGACGGATCCTCTTCAGGCTGAGCCTCCTTAGTGCTGAAAGTAAAGTTGGACAGCGGATAGAGGTTGATAGTCGTCGACATCGTGAATGGCGATGAGCAGAAGTGTGACAGTGTGACATGGCGCCAGCATTTTGGCCGCCGGCATTTCAACTTCAAACTACCTACCAGTACTTAAAACCACCGACAAAATTCAAAGAGAGAGAAGAAGAACCTCTGGTGCAGCAATACTAATACTAGAATACACGAACGTGCTCTTTCGAACGTTCAATGATAGCATAGCAACACCGCTTCCACCGTACTCGGTGGATCAAAATCGGGCTTACAAGTTTAGCTTCCAGCTTGTCATTTTCCAGCAACCGTAGCACTTGGTTACATTGAAGACAGGAAGCGGCGTAGACCTTGGTAGTGTTCTGAAACTTTGTCTGTGTCACTTTTCGCCCATGAAGATATCTTCTAGTATATGTACTGACTTAGGTACGTTCCCACCGTCTCCTTAATTCCCTTCCATCAATCCTGACCGCGACATCGAGGACCGAACATCAACTCACAGCGGAGGTCAAGGTGGCACGTTTGTCGTCCACCGTGCTTTCCTTTTGATCCTTGGTTCCACGAAGAACCTGCTCTTACGGAAGTTGAAGATCAGCCTGAATCATCAACAGACAACTGGGTACGATGCCGAGCTCTGGGATGCTATTACTGTAAGGTTCGAGTCTAGTCCTACCAGATGGCGCCACGCGTTACGATGCGAACCAACCTTAACTCTACAAGTACGCAAAGAAATAATCCAATACTGGTACCAATGGCGAGGAGGAGGGAGATGCGTAATGGCCGCCTGTACCTCGTCACAGGATGGGACAAATGCTTTGAAGCGCGGCATGCTTTCATTTTCCTAGGCGTCGCTCTGCTGAGGTCGGAGGTACGTTTTCCCATACATGAGAGGTTCAGACAAGCCATTCTTATCGTATTCACCAGCGGGACATAGCGGATCCTAAACAAACAATATCTGTGCCCGAGAAGCCGACGTTTCGTGAGCGACTGCTCACAAAGAAGCCAACTGACGGTAGGCAAGGCGAAAGTTCTTCTGATCGTTTCACCGTAGCCCCTCGGAAGGAGATATGATATATACGGATAAAGCGTAGGGGCGACCGTATGCCATCCTTCATTTTCTAGCTATGTTTGACGGCTATCCTTTTGAGAGGACGATCGCGAGGACGGTGCTGACTTTCACGACTGAAGACGTAAGTAGAGGGATCCTCACAGGTAAAGATCTTTGCAATTGAACATGGTCACGATGTCTATAATCCTTCCGTATTCTAAAATGTGAGCAGTTTGATTGCCTTCCTTCATTCTTGTCTGACTCGTCTCATGAGTCATTGGTGTCTTAGATTTCAACCACAGACGTTGCCATCACCCACGATGAGCACTGGATGAAGTCAATAAACCGTCGCGGCATAAAATCTGTACGTTTAGTGTCATTCGCAACTTGAGAAGATGACGGAATTCTTCCCGAAGGGCGCTGACTTTCTACTAGCCAGGATTTCGTAAGTCGCTTCATTGAAAAAGCTGACATTTCGATCTCAGAGAGTAAGACATTCGACCTTCTTTTTACAACTCTGATGTTCAAAAACAGGTTGTGCAACACTTAGAGACACGACAGCTGATTGAAAAGTGATTCGGGGCTCGCTATTGGCGCAGATGCTTGTGGATCGGTCTGAGAAATTTTAACTTAAGAAGAAAAGGGAAAAGAGGGCAGTCCCACAAGAACTACCTGCAAATTCTAAATAGATTTTCGGGTGCTAATAACATGAAATCAAAGAGGGCTTTGAAAAACGGCGTTGCATGCACCTTTCTGATGCCCGAGTGACAGCCACATCAAGCGGCCATCGAGTAGCGGATTCATTTGATGCATGAGATATATTCCCTCCCTTGCTCTGAAAATTTTAACTTTGACTCTTTTCTACGAATTGAAAACACTCTTAATTTTGCCGGCTATCCGGGGTGGTATGAATTTGGCAATCTTTTGTGAATCGTAGTGATCCAGTCGCTACTGACCTCAGTTTCAGCCCAATACGGTCCACTGCCGGGGTGTTTTATCGGTGCTCACTGTCGCAAGCGAGACCATTCAACTTTGACTGGTTTGTCGGCTCCCTGAATTTAAATCTTGCTTGAGGGTAATTTACAGTAGTTGGACTTCTGGTATTAGAAAAGTTCTCCTCATGAGGCTGAAGCCAATTCGTTTGTGTCATTTCATGCATAAGATGAAGGAAAGAGCTACAGCCTTGAAATGAAGCAGGAATATTACGATTCAAGCAATGAGAACACATTAATTACTCTCAGTGTTGAGATCCGGCAACCTGGATTGCAGCTGACCCTCCCCTGTGGAATGTAGCTCGAGACGAAGATGAACCAAGTTCGTGCCTCAGGCATGCGAGGGGGAGAAATACCGTTTCGCAGACGTATCCTCCAACCTCCACACAGGAGGATGGTCCTTGTTTCTCAATCAACCCCTCATTCGCTAACAGATACAACTCCCACAAGTGCTTTCTTGAATGCCCGCTGGCGATAGCGATCCCCACACACTCAAATCTGCAACGCGTACCCCCCCTTGAAGCCTTTACAACAACACTCGCTTCCGGTCGCCCAGCGACCACAACCCACCTCTCCCAAGGAGAATACAAGCTCACGAACCGAACATACCCACCGCACAGCCCTCTCTCAGCAGGAAGAATAGTCATTGTCCCAGTTACAAGTACAGTACTTACAGATACAGACCCCCCCCCCCCCCCACCTGATACAAATTAGGTACATGCGTAGTTACACACCAGATGTATACATACACCCTGAAGGCCGTAAATACTTAAAACGGGATTCCATCATAGAGATAATATTTTGGTTCATTCTAGTTTGAAAATTCTACACAAAATGGTGAAAAATCATCAATGTTTTCTTGTTTTTTGACACTGAAAAAACTTTCGATGCATATAATTTTATCCAGCGATAGCAAGCGCAATATTTCGGATCTATTTGCAATTTACGCAATTTGTCATACCATATTTGTCCCAGACAGAACAATTTGCTATCATGTCTTATCTTCTCACTTCCAGTGCTAAAATCTGAGTCGGGGAATATTCTATGGTGTATTCGCCAAAACATTCGGCCAGGAAGAGACAGTTTTGGTCGTTATTCACCTAGAATGGAGAGAGAATGACATCATGATCAATTGGCAACCAGAGGACCCCCTTTTTGGCTATTCCCGCCATCTCACTCCTCGCAGCGATAACCTTATCTATTACCACAATCTTCAAGGAATGAGCCCGGTGCGTCTCCGGGTATCTTGTATATAGGTACTGCCAATTTTTCGCCTTTCGAACGTGCTCATCGACACCTTCTTGCAGAGCCCCATTTACCTTCTCTAGTCAACTACTGCCGAGTTTTACGTTCCTTTCTATCATCTGCCGGCCAACGTGCGCGTGCGCAAGACTTCAGGTCATAATGTCGCTTAATGGCGAGTCGCCTCTTTCACGCGCAGGGTGAGGGTAATAGAAGCTGCTCACAAGACCACAACTAACGTTTTATTCTTTTTCTTAATATAAAAGGTTATTGCCGGGTCCCTCCTCTGTCCCCTCAGTTGCTCACACGCAAATGTCCATTCGCGCGAAAACGGTTCAGCTTTCGGGTAATGAAGGGGAGGTTGACTTAACCTACACTCCATCTCCTCCGGCGTCCCCCACTGAGACAACGGCCCTACTACCCACCGCTGCGCAGTCTCTGCGTAATTCAATCCCAAAAGTGCCTAGTCGTCCACCTCAAGGAAAATCCCGTGTACTTGTTTACATGCTTGCAATTACCCGGACGTCCCTCAAAAGTATCCCCGCCGTCATTCTGGGGAGCCTTCTAAACATTCTCGACGGTGTCTCGTGTTTGTATTTTTTTTGTGTACAACTTGTACATCTGCTCATCGCAATATCTAGATGGAATGATTATATTTCCAGCTTCAGGCGTCTTTGACGAGTACCAGATGGCGCCTGTGGGCGTATCCATGTTTTTCCTTTCGACATTAACCGCTCAATTAACCTATACACTTGGCGCAAGTCAGTTCCCAGGCGCCAACGGCAGCATGATGATTGAAGTGGTCGTAAGTCGCCTTCGCCCCGTTCTTTTGCTCCATTGACGATCGTACCCTCAAGCCCTTCTTTCACATGATCGCGCTGTCAATTTCGGCGGATCTCGAATCGCCGACGGAAATATTAGCGACAACGCTAGTGTCCTATGCCCTGAGCTCCGTATTGACAGGCATCGCTTTCTTTCTACTTGGATATCTGAAGCTTGGTACCCTTATTGGCTTTTTCCCGAGACATATTCTCGTTGGGTATGTTTCGTAACCACCTAGAAATTCCACCATTCCCATACTGATCCCATGTTCAGGTGTATTGGAGGCGTTGGTGCCTTTCTAGTTGAAACAGGGTGCGTTTTCGAGCGCTTCTACGGATAGAATTGCGTGCGATCATCTCATCTAGGCTCGAAGTCTCTCTTTCCCTGACATCCACCTCAACATCCACTCCGCTTCCTCACATGTTCACTTCTCTCCACAATATCATCCTATGGGGAGTACCTCTATTTCTTGCCATTTTCCTGCGAGTGGGAATGTGGCTCTATGGGAAACTCCACAAAGGTGGTGATGGAGAAGCTAACTCGGGCATCTTTGTCGGTTGTGAGTACCGCATCGTCAGATGACTGACCGGGCATTAACCTAACGACATTCTTGTGACCAGACTTTCTTGCGATCCCTGTCATCTTCTACGTGGTCGTCTTGGCTGCGGGAATACCCATGGATGTATTGAGAAAAAATGGATGGGTCTTTGATGTACAGGGCGGCAATGAGGCGGGATGGTACAAGTTTTATGGATATTTTGGTAGGTGTTTGCGCTCAGCCTTGAAATTCTCTTTCAACTTTGCTTTAGACTTTACACAAGTACGTTTCAAGCCGATTTGGGACACTTTGCCGACACAGTTTGCGCTGTAAGTGGTATCACGCGGCCAAGTGCACTTGTTTGTTTACTTTTGTGTAGCTTGTTCTTCAACATCTTACATCCACCTCTGAACGTTCCCGCGCTATGTGAGTCATTGATGACTTCCGCAAGACCACTTGCTGAACCTTAATGAACAGCTATATCCCTTAACGAGGATTACATCGACACTAACAAAGAACTTGTCGCACACGGTTATTCTAACCTCTTTGCTGGGCTAATAGGAACTGTGTTCGCCTCTCTGTTCTTCTCTTTCGGAAAATCCTCGCTGATTTATCTCCTCTTAGACCCAACTATCTCGTTTATGTCAACACGCTGTTGTGAGTATTTTCCCTATAAGCATACGTGACTCTTTATGGACCCTGGGTAGATTTTACCGCGTCGGAGGTACCACGCGTATCTCTGGATTTCTCCTTGCCGCAGCTACTGGCGTTCTTTTGGCCATTGGTACAGGATTTGTCGGATACATTCGTGGGTTCCTCAAGACTTCTTATTCGGGATCGGGCGGCTAACTTTGACTCGTAGCTGTTATGGTTGTCGGCGCATTGATATTCGTGCTCGGTATCGATCTGGTCAAGGAAGCTGTATGGGACACGAGAGGACGCGTGAGCTGGTAACTGAATGTCCAGTATCCTTCCTTTTTGATCCCTGATCACATCAACGTTCTTTAGGCCCGAGTACATAACCATCATCAGTATTATGGTTTGTATGACGGTATGGGACTTTGTTATTGGAGTTCTATTCGGCATTATTGTGTGCTGTACGTTACTTTTCTTAGTTCGCCGCGAACTCTACTAAATTTAGTTGCAGGTCTTTTCTTTGTCATCCAAACATCCCGACTGAGTGTAATTCGCGCATTGCACACCGGTTCGACTGCGCCGTCGACAGTGAGGAGGCCAAGTGTCCAGCGAGCCTACATCAGGGAAGTGTCTGGAAAACAGACATGTGTTATGCGGTTAGGTGGTTTTATGTTCTTCGGAAATGTCACGGAAGTCGAAGAGGGCGTGAGGAGAGTCTTGGGAGGTGCGTTCGAGAAGGATCATGGGTATGGGAGCACGAGGAGTCGGGTGGAATCCCCTGATCCGGGGATACGTTTCCTTGTGCTCGACCTTACTCATGTGGCCGGGGTTGACATGAGCGCTATTGAGGGACTTGTGAGAGTACGGAGGATGTTGGAGAAGAGGGGTGTGTGCCTAGTGATGTGTGGTGTTAGAAGGGGAGAAGGTCCTGTAGGAAAAGCGCTCGATGTTTTCTTTGGCGACGAAGCAGAATCAGAGGACACGCCCGGAGCCGTGGAAGCCGGCATAGGTTCAAAGGTGGAGGTGTTTGATACTTTCGGGGATGCCATGGAATGTAGGTCGACCTCGATTCGCCATCTCTTGGAATACAATCCTAATTAATTTCTAGGGACCGAAAACGCGTATCTGAAAGCCTGGTTTAAGGCTCAAAAGGTTGCTAGGAGTGTTCCATTTCGTACGTCGGTTTCTTTGTCCCAGGCCTTGCTGGACTCATGACAATGGTTTAGTGCTTCCTGGTCGCCAAGATGCCGATACTACGGGCTACGACGAAAGCGGGTTAGGACTCAGCATGCTTGGGTCCCCGAGGATCGTGCATCTGTACGACGCAGGTTCCCGGACGATTGCAAATGGTGAGATTCATGTCGCTTGCGCACCCACACCAACGGCTAAATATACGCATTCTTTGTAGAGCTGTACCCCTCCACACCACCGAGCCATGATCAAGCGTCGATTCCTTCGATATCCCTTGGAGGCACTCCGCCGAGACTTCCTCGAGAGACCGCATCTAGTCGTGACCATGGACGTCTAACACCTCCGCTTGAACACCACTTGCTTTCTGCCTCCCCTCAACGCGAACCCTTACCCACATTGTCCCGTGCGCTGTCGTCGTACACAAGTCTCGACCTGAGCCCGCTCCCGGCGTACCTTAGTCGCGTATGCCATCCCGCCGGACATGTTTTGTGGCGACAAAATGACCCCCCAGATGGGTTGTATATCATTGAAAAAGGCGTTCTACGGGCTTCGTATGCGTTTGAGTCTTGGGGTTCGAGTACGGGTCTGGAGAGCTCTTCCCATAACAACGAGACCTACACCCACCCACCGCATATTGAGGAGTCGATGGTATCGGGAACCGTTGCGGGTGAACTCTCGGCTCTGTCGAATATGCCACGAAATGCGACTATGGTTGTGGAGAGGGATGTGGTGCTGTGGAAGTTGAGTCGGGAGGCACTAGGACGAATGCAGGAAGAGAAGCCTATCTTTGCGAAGCAGTTCGTTGAGGCCATCTTAAAATGTAAGCTTCCCTCTCTATCATCCTTTTGGGTTTACGAGACTCATCACGTTCCCAGCGGCGAAAATCGACTATGATATTTTGCTAGCCGCATTGGCTACGAGACAATAACATAACATGATAGTCATTATTTCTTAGATTTTTTTCTCCTCTTTTCAGGGATTGGATGGATACACGCAAATGCATGATCAATGTTGTCACCACGCGGAATTGTTTTATCTTTTACATCTTTTGTCACATATCGCATAAATAACCACACAGAATATCGACCTTTGCAGAGTAACGGAATTTTAAGCAAGCAATGTCTGTAAAATTTCATCGATGAAACTTTTTTTTTTACTTGGACTGTAGACGCTTAAATGGAGAGTATGTACTTGAAATATTCAGCGAACTTCCCGTGCCAAACGGTTGTGCACGACAGGTATAAATGATAGTGGCAATACGTACTGAATTATCCTTGCGCTATTTTCAACGTATCAACATTCGAAAGACAGCCTTCGATTGAAGACATATTTTGTTTGCGCTCCAAATATATTTGATTGTTGTACAAAGTGACATTCCTTCAAATCAAACCCCTCCTACTCCCAAACTTTTACTACGAAGCCATCTGAAACTGTATATACGTCGGACGTCGTCGTTAAATTCTAATGCTACAATGATCATCTTTACCTTCAATCACAACCTTTGTTTAGCCGCAAGACCAATGTTTGCTTTAAACTGAACGGCCTCGCCTGCGGGTTTGCAAGGAAGAGGCTTGACAGTAGAATGTCCAATTGCCTTGGCAATACGGTCAGACAAGCCTTGATCGACAGCCGCCCATACAGAGACTGCGGAATTTCAACGTTAGAGATGGAAACAAATAGAAAAGCGTAAACTCACGTTGTCTGGCCTTAACCTCCGGACTCTTGACATTACCGAAATGGCCGGCAACGTTCTGCACATATGCCTCGCGTTGCTGATCATTCCAAACCGTAGACCATAAAACGCGAGGTTGCTCAAAGTCCACTGCAAAACACCAAATTGTGAGAAGACATCCCCATGAAAACAACACACTCTCACATTCGGTGATCTCACTCAGGTCCCGATAGGACGACCCGATGAAAGTCTCGTGTTTAGCCATCCTTTCTGTATCCCTCACATGCCCGTCAAGCGTCCCTTTCTTGCCCTTGTAGCTCAATGGGCTAATGCTGCTCTGATAGTTGGGCCTTGCGCCTTGACTAACAAACGTCTGTGGCCCGTCCCTTTGGAAGTTCGCCACGGGCACGATGGGTGCGTTGACAGGCAACTGCTGATAATTCGCGCCAAGTCGGTGACGATGAGTGTCGGGGTAGGAAAACAAGCGCGACTGGAGAACTGGATCTGCAGAAGGCTCGATGTAGGGGATCAGATGCGATGGAGAGAACGCAGCCTGTTCCACGTTGAGTCAATGAATGTCACACACAAAGTCAACATACCTGCTCGATCTCAGCAAAATAGTTTTGTATATTTTCGTTCAGAACCAACTTGCCGAACGGACGAAGAGGGAATTCCTTGTGCGGCCAAACTTTGGTAAGATCCAGAATGTTGTAGCGGAACTTTTCAGCCTGCTCCGGTGTCATCGTTTGCTGAGACCATCATTTAGAGGGAACAGTCGATGAAACAGAGGCTCAAACATACGACATATAGTGTCCATGACGGGTATTTCCCCGATTCGATAGCTTCAAACAGGCTTTGAATACCATAGTCAGGGTTGGACCCAGCCAATTTTCCGGCAGTTTCATCGTCGAGAGTCTAAATCTAAATTCAGAATATACGCGCGACCCATCAAAGACAAACTCACCTTAAAGCCTCCATCAGCACGAACGTGAACTTGCGTGTACACGAACGACCCATCCTCCTTGAACCATTTGAAGGTATGGCCCGAGTACCCGTGCATGTTGTGGTAACCGTCAGGCGTCCCACGGTCGCTGAACAGGATCATGATCTGGTGAATACTCTCCGGGTTCTGTCCGAGATAATCCCAAAACATATCTGGATCCTTAAGATGCGTCTGCGGATCCCTCTTCTGCGTGTGAATGAAGTGTGGGAACTTGGCGGGATCGCGAATGAAGAAGACGGGTGTGTTATTGAACACCCAGTCCCAGTTGCCCTCATCAGTACGAAGCTTAAGAGCAAAGCCTCGCGGGTCACGAGCAGTGTCGGCACTTCCAGACTCGCCACCGACAGTACTGAAGCGCATCGTCGCGCGCACCTTCTTGCCCGGCGACGTCAAGAGACTGTTTGACGTGATGTCGGAGAGGTCATGGGTGATTTCCAAGTACCCATGAGCACCTGCACCCTTGGCGTGGACGACACGCTCGGGAATACGTTCCCTGTCGAAATGGGCAAGAAGGTCGATGTGGTGGAAGTCCTGGAGCAACAGCGGGCCATTGATACCTGCTCGCTGTGCGCCGTAAGGCTCGTTAACGGCGGCGCCGTTGGAAGAGGTGTAGAGGGCGTTGTCGGGCGTCGAGAAGACTTGCTTGGAAGGCATGATGGTGGTGGGTGGGAAACAAGAGGTCGTGGGGCCAGTGTACACTATATAAATCGCCCATCTTGGTCGATCCCGTGGTTAGTCAGCTGTGGAGGAAGGACTGAAGTATGACGCATCACTGCAAGATCCCGGCACGTGATCGCATTCCCGTCATATCCTATTGATGTGATTGGCTCCACCGCCTGCTTTCGTACTTCGCACTCCGTTTTTGCCCTGCTCCATTCAGTTCTTGGGTCATATGTCTCCGACTGTGAGAGCCGGGCGACCAACTTCACCCCAGATTTTCGCTTCTCGGTCTTCGCCTTGGGTACTTCGCACTTGTCGCCCCGGAAATACATCCACGACAGTCAGCGGGCTCCGATTTACCGACCTCGCTGTACCAGTAATCCAGGTATCGGTGAGCCAAGACTGAGCTGAGGCGAAACATTGGTCATGATCACGCGAATTCACGAGCACCCGAAATGGTCACAGGCTACCAACGTTCCCATCTCGTGCTATTTTCATCAGTAGCAATATGCATTCTTCGGACCAAATCTTTGCCATAGAATGCGTGTGACGTTCCCCGACCCTAGGGTCGCGAATCAGCGACCAATAATCAGTCAAATGCTCTATAATTTTGGAGTCCTTACCTACATAGCTACTTTTGTGGGTCAATAGGATTCAACCATCCAAGGGTCTGGGTCCCTATAGGCCATGATGTATGGCGAGAACCGGACGCCACTGCTTCAATACGCGCTGCGGTGTCAATACACGAAGGGCAGAAGTTTAGTGTTCGCAAACTTGTCTTGATTTGGACGTTGCTCATCGCGTGACTCTTACCAATGTGCAGGTCTTTGAAAGCAAAACGCTGGTGGTGTATTCACACGTGCACCTGGAAGTATCTCTGCCTCAGAAAGCACTGATCTATCAGTCACGGCTAGGATCATCGTATGTATTTTCTTACCTTCTGGTAAGTTTCCGGGGGCCTTTCTATGACATGTGTCCCGCGTCGGTAGCCCACGGTTGACAGTTTCACCGATTGTCTTGATTCACGCGTCATGTGAGTAACTACCATCGTGGAGTGCTTCAAGCTTCGAGCGTCATGAACTAGAGTGATCGTGAACACAAAGTAGGGAAGCGAACCAAGGACGGTCCGGTGTCAATGAAATGTTGTCATGGGGATGATGTCAAGGTTGGGCAGCCGGATTATCAGACTTTTCCCAAAAATCAGCCACATCTTAACTTTGTGACGGTGTCGGTTCGCAAAACATCGGATGCAGGCTCAAAAACAAATTTCAAGTCTCGCTGACTTCAAATAGTCTCTGAAAGCAGCGGAATCTGCGGTTGTGTTGATGCTCGTTAAGTTACACGTGCGGGCGTATTGTTCTTGTCAGGAAGAATGACAGTTATCCTATTTGTTGAACTCAGAACTTGCAATCTACCTGACAGTCAATCGTTGTTAGGATTTCCTGCGTGTTTACTTACCTTTATGTCATTTCCGCATACATACTCGATGTAAGTACAAAATGCGGATGGTTGCCATATCTTCACAACCCAGCTAAGTACGGGAACCAGAGAAGACAGGCACCAGGTTCGGGCTTCAACCCCGGTCCTTCGTTGCCATGCCCGCGCACTGACCATCGCATTGCACGGCGGATAATGAGAATGTGATGGACATCGTCATCATCGCAGCTGGTGAACTGTAGGCATCAAGATGTAGCGACATGGGATTACCCGAAACAACAGATGGCGCCTATACTCGTTCCGATTAGAACCTACGACTCCGTGAGGCTGTTACTTTGCCCCTTCAAATCGAAAAAACAGCGTCAGAATCACGTATTTGACCGTTGTACGTGCGAGCTGATATCAGCGTCTAGCGGACTGATAGATGTCCTTGCTGTGAAAAGATGAAGCTCAAACATTGTTAGAACTGTAAGAAAACAGGTGTAAGTAATGTGTTCCGCCTCGAGGTAATTCGCTCGGATACCAGCCTATACCTTGAAGATACAAACAGCCAATGAAACTCGAAAGAGATGGGCCTAGATCGTTTGACGACGAGAATGAATGTCAATCACAGTTTGGGTAGTGAATCTGTCCGACGTGTCCGCAACGATGGTTGCCACGTATGATTTCCATATTCTGAGCCTGTACCGGGTCCGGCATCATCATCAGCTTCGATGCTAAGAACTCAAAATCAGATCCAGAGGGAATACAGTTTGAGGATAGCCCTGGGTGGAGTGTTGCCTGCCCTAAAGGAATAAGGGCCTGCAATAATGGTGATGCTCCCGGGGAAAGCGTGAATGAATGTACATCACGACCGGTAATGATATCCACTATTAGACTAGCGCCCCGTTAATTTCCACAAATAGGAGAGAACATGAACATAACGGTGTAGCCGTCGTTGAGATGTCGACAAATTGATGATGGGAGTAAAAGAAGAAGAGAAGTCAAGTCACGCCACCCCCCTCTTTCGTTCTTTCCCAACTCTGATTTCTCCGTTTTTTCTTCCTTCACTCACGTTCGTCGTTCTTTACACGCGGCGGGGCTGCGTTCAAGGCCTTTCGTTCTTCTGCTGGACTGTTGTTCGAATAACCAGTTATTTTATCTTGCAAGTCAAGATTGTACCTCGATTGCAGTTATGATGATCAAAAGGACATTGAGGTGGAAGTTGGAGGCACTCGTTCGTTCGCTTCTGTTGGACGTAGGGCACGATACTGACGAGCAGCGACACGACAGTATACCCGTATCACCCTCAACCGTCTTACCACTGCATTCTTTCTGTTCGGTTTCTTCCACTGCTTCGCGCAGGGGATCATACAGTCGTTACTCTTCTCCGTTGATTCTGAATACAACGCCTTACTCAAAAAAATCACCGTAGCCGCCAATGTTCCTCCAGCGAATCACACGTTCTTCTCTGGTTCGACCTTACAAGTGTGTAATTACCTTCCTCACAATGACACTTCTTGTTCGGATGTCATTACGATTAATCGGCCTCCGTCAGCCATGGCCATTGATAATAACCAGAACGTACGTCACTCCGACGAGTCTGTGAACTAACTTACATTTTCTTCAGATTACTGAGAACAATTCCGTATGGCGCGCTGGTTTGGATTCAGGCTTCTCGGTCATGATCCCCTTGGATAACACAACATACCCTGTCACCCTAAAGGCCGAAAACGGTAACATAACCTTGAGCCAGACTTGCGTTCAGACATTACTCCTACCATCCCAAGAGTAAGTTGCGTTATTCTAACGAATTACATTCATTCAACCCTACTTCAGCTTGTCCAATTTCCGCCGGGAAAACCTCGCCTTCATCTTCTTGCAATTCTGGCTCTTTGGCATCTCCGTTCTCGCCATGATTCAGGACTCTGTGCCTCATCTGTACGTAATTTAATTGTACTATTCGTTCATCTGCTGATTTATCTCAGTCTCGCTGGGATCGGTGCCAGGATACTGCTTACCGCATGGTCGGCATATGCGATCTGGCGTACGCAACATCTGTCCAGCGTATACAGAGCGCTTCTAAGTGATCCCGGCACGCCCTGTTCTGTCGATTTCTTCCCGGTATATTTCAGCCACCGTTCCTCGCTGGAGATTCCCGACCTCGTCTTGAATCTCACTGCCTTGTCCATCATGATATGGACAGTTCTTAGGGTTTGTTGTAATTTCGTATCTGGTATTCCGCCTAACAACTAGTATGGCAGGTGTACGCTGTGCAATCATACAAGTGTGTTGGTGCCCCTGCTCACATTCTCAGAATTCACAAGGTGGGGAGATTTGGGAGATGTTTCTGATGTGCCGCTTACTTGGATCGTAGTTTTTCATGGCTATGCAAGCATGCTTGCAGCTCGAGGTCTACATCCTTCCCGCCGGAATGGGACTTTGGATCGATGAATTGTTCAACACTTACATCAGCCATAGTTCCGACCATACAAAACTTTATGAAGCCGTCTTCATATTCTACACTGTTGTGCGTATCCTATCTACCATGGTAAACTTGCATCGTTCTTAATGTCCTGCAGATGGTTGTCCCCTGGATGATATTGGTAGGAGACGCTTTCTTCTGCCTTGTATCTCGCTGATCATTGTAGGGATGGTATGCGGTTCGGTACGAAAGAAAGAAATGGATGTTCACATTCATCTTCGTCGGCTTCCTGTTCCTGTTATGTGAAAGCCTCATGTTCTATTCTCAAGTCTATCGATGGTACTCAATCACATTTCGCTTCGTGGACATCTCATATAACTTCCACTTAGGACATTCGTCATGTGGGCTAACCTCGCCTGCTTCACGGTCGCATTCATAATTGTCATCGTCGCCTGCATCATCCTAGGCATCGTTTGTCTACGGAACTTTGACCGAGGGCTCGCACAGTACTGTACGTTTCTCATCATTTCTATTTTCAGTGGTCCCTAATGTCCTATCTCAGTGAACGCCGAATCCGTATTGGCGTCATCCAATTTTGCTCCGGAAGTTTTCCAACACCGCGAGAACATGGATATTGAGAAAGCGCCGCTGCCCGAATTCCCGGTTCCGCTTCATGTCCTTAAAGGCTCTCAGCTCGATAGACCTCAATCGACGTACTTCCTTCCTACGCTTCATGCTGATGATACGAGTCCCGGCGGTGTTGTCGCTGTGAAGAAAGATCGCTGGTAGCTTTCATGACCTGGACTATTTTTGGTACTATAGCATGTGTGTCCGGACTTTTTGTTTCGTTCTTGTATGTTTGCACTGGTTGCACTTTGTAACAACAAGCTTTTCTAAATATTTGGGTCATAGATATAGAAGCACTTTGCCTTTCGAACGATATGATACTTCCATGTATTATCGCTACCATAACAATTGTGTGGACTCAAATCAAATGTGAGACTAAGCCTGCGTTAATGCAGAACGAATGATCCAAAACCGTCCAGTTGGGTGGATATAACATGCCCATCGGAAACGACGGAAAGCCTGATCCGAACTTCCGATCATCAGTAAGTACATGCTTATCGTAATCGCTCCCATCTTGTATTACCACTCCCATCTAACACATTATGCCTGAACCCAAGCAACCCCTCCACCCTTCCATTATTCCCTGTCTCGATCCAGAATATCTGGAGTTTCACAATAGCACACTCATCTACATAACACCTCCACATACTCTACCATCATGGGATCCTGCTTTGAGGAACGCGCCTGCAGTTCCTGGCGGTTCACCATTGTTGCCTGTTGGTAAGACGCAAGACTTCAAACTAACAAATTGCGATTTCCGGGCTTTCACTCCTGAAGGAGAAGCCCCGAAAGCGGGATGGCCGGTATTCATTTACTTCCACGGAGGTGAGAATACAATACGTTGCAGGGACGACTCTTATCACAGATACAACAGGTGGATGGACATTTGGAAACATCAACAGTGAAAACTCCCTTGCTACCAATATGTGTGTTCGTTAGTAGACCAAGTAGTGTGTTGCGATCATGAAAGGCTACTAAATTGTTCCTCGTAGGTGCGAAATGCGTCGTCATCTCTGTCAACTACCGTTTAGCTCCAGAGGATAAGTATCCTCTTGCTGTAGAAGACGCTATCGAATCACTGGACTGGGTGATTAAGAGTGGGAAATCTGAACTCAACATAGACACGACTACGATCGCTGTCGGTGGATCCTCCAGGTGTGTCTCCCCCCTTGTATACTGAATACTGTTCATCTGTCCCTCAAAAAGTGGCGGGAATCTCGCCGCCATTCTTGCGCTCAAGGCCGCAGAAAAGCAACCTCCCATCCCACTCATCTTCCAGCTCCTCATCGTCCCTGTCACGGATAATACCGCATCTGTCGAGAACCTTTGGAAAGAGAATGAGAATACCGCATGGCTTACTCCGGCTAGGATGAATTGGTTCAAGTTGAATTACCTTCCGGATCCCAAAGACTGGACGAAGTGGGACGCGTCGCCTGCCTTTGCACCGAAAGAACTCTTGGCAAAAGTACCTAAGGCTTGGATCGCTGTTGCAGAATTAGATATCTTAAAAGAGGAGGGTGTTCAGTATGGGGGAAAACTAAAAGAGCTCGGCGTCGAGGTGGAGACAGTGGTGTACAAAGGCGCACCACACCCAATCATGGCGATGGATGGTCCGTATATCATTGAATTTAATTCCAGAATTTTGGCTAACAACTCGCAATTTAATATATTTATGTAGGGTAAGTAAAAACATTTTCGACGAAGTAGACAATCCTTTACTGACAAATCTTCTAGCGTACTCAAGATCGGAGCAAAGCTGGTTTCGGATGCGGCCACCGCGCTTGGAAAAGCTTTTGGCACAATATAACTTGCAGCTGTTCATTATTAGTATAACTGTAGTATGATCGAAGCTTGAATGTCCAATCTCAACTAGCGAGCGTCAACTCCCGCATTCGGTGATCTTGTAGCTTAGGATCATTGTAGGAGGTTCCTAGACATTTCTAGTACGTTTGAGCATGTATTGTCAATGCAGTGGGAGAAAAACTCTGTACGCTACTGGATGTTAAGAACCAGGACATTAACACTGAATGCGGGAGCAGAATATTCAAAAATAGGTCCGGTAGAGATGGAAGACGTTTGAGGAAGAACAAGATCAGGGTCAGAAGGAGTGTTGGCAGATGTCTTTGCGCCTGTAAGCACTGTTACTGTAGCAGTGTTGGACACACTGAACGGCAACTGGAAGGTCACATCTGTAGCATTATCGTCTCTATTGATGACCTAGAGAGGGATTGTCTAGTCAATCCTGCCGTTACATGTGGTGGCCAGCTTGCCTTGATGATGAGCTCGTTGGGAGTTACAGACGTCTTTCGAACGACGCTCCAAAACACGGTGCCGTTCCTTGCTGGAAGCGTGCTAGGTATGTATTCATCACCCCGGTAGACACCGAAAAGCTGGCTGGATGTCAGCTGAGATTATACCATCGCGGTGAGAAATCAGTACCTGTTGGACGTAATAGCTGACACTTGGGTATACTGCTCCTGCGCTGGAGAACCGTTAGCTTTTCACATGGAACAAGATTAAAGCTAAGTCCCCACTCAAAAACCACTAGATTGGGATGCTACAGACGGAAAGAAATCGGACTGGAGTAAATAATGCACAAAATGAAACGCGTACCCAGTCCGCCTGGCTGCTATGCTGTTATAGTATTAGCAGACTGGGGATAGGTTGAAAATAGGAAGCATTTACTTGAAGAAGAGGAGCATAAGAAGCGGCGAAGACGATATCGGCGTTTCCTACAATTTAGTGAGTGGTCCATAGTATAAATATATCTATGAAATACAAATCTCACGTTCGAACCCAGTCATGAAGACCGCATCGGCAGTAGCAGCTTGAACTCGTGTTAATTTCTATATGTTCGCGAGAGTTTATTTACCTTCCACAGTAGAATATTGAAAGGTGGATCCTAAGTCGAATGAGAAGCAATTCGCTCTTGTGGTCGAAGAATACACACCTTGGTCGTTCTGGTAGTGGCATACTCGCCCTCGAAATACTTTGTCCCGTTTCGCTGCGTCCGGAATTCAAACCTGATAGAGATTCTTTTGTGGAAACACTGCACACCTGGAAATCATCGTAGTAGAACGAATTCTCCGACATCCAAGCTGTATCTTTTAATACAACTTCCCAATCCAAAGTATGCTCCTGGACTTACTACTACTCTGATAAACATGCACGTCGTATTCAGTAGGTGTCGGGTCTAAAATCGGATTGAACGGGAACGTTGTGGCAATAAATCTGAAATCCAAAGCCATATGAGTATCTGAGCCTATCAAAAAAAAAGCTCAAACGAAGGTTTGGGAATTCGTTCTGCAGAGTCGTCACGTATAAGTTCCATCGATAGCCGTATCTGCCAATCTGACGTCAGTTAGATGCCCCGCGTGCAAGTGACTGCTACTAACGTTCTGGCCGCAGCGGTCACGAAATCCTATGGATGTAAGTTTTACTTACAATGTGAGGTCACAACAGGCAAAGACTTAGTCGTACCTCATTTCCAATCTCGACGTAAGTCAATTTGAATGGTTCGGGGTGGCCGAGCTCTGCCCTCCGCACAGCTGCGATGTATATGATGGTCACCTAGAGTAGTATGGCTTGTCTGGCTAGTACTGACCGTAATCATTGGTTGCTGGATCTCCGATGACAAAATTTATCTGTTCGTATGTCGAAGTTATTATCATCGGGGGTCGAGAACAGCGAAAGAAGACGAGCCTGGTCAATGGCACTTTGAATAAAGGGCTCCAGATTGTCCTCTGCAATCGACTGGCCTCCGAGGCCATATCCTGTTATCCGAGGTGAGTTTTCCCTTCACGACGCGAAACCCGACTGACCGGCCCAGACAGCCATGATGGGCTCCATCTCCAGGTCTTCACACCACAATAAGTACTCCAACAGTCCAAGACCACTAAATGTTACGGTCAGTAACTCCAAATCATTCAAGAAATCTGAGCCGAAGCCTACTCTGTATTGATATATCCCAGTCTCCCAAACGACCTGCAGCAAAAATCAGCTGGATGACGTCACAAAACACAGTTCACTAAAATAACCTGGTCGATCCACCAGATGCCCCAAGGTAGCGTTCCAAACCCATCGACTGGCGGTAATTTGGCCCTTGAAAGCCGCAAATTCAGTCCAAGAATTGGCCAGAAATATGAAAGATGTAAACCTCCTGGAAAATAGGATCAAACATTTCACATTGGATATTAAGGAAGGTGATTAAGGACTTGACATACGAGATTGTTGCCCCGGGAAATCTGAAAAAGGAAGGTTTCATTGCTTGCAGAGTCTGAAGCGTCCTTGAGCCAGCGATTCCATGTATTCCGAGAAGTTGACTCACTTCAGCGATGTCGGCGCGCATTCCATTTGGCCTGTTATTGAAAGTAGGAGGAAAGAGAGAAAACATTGCGAAATTAATTGTCAATCCTGACGCTGCTGCGCCATCGGTGGTGACGACGAAGACATTATCAGTTGCATCCAGGGTTATATCTGAGGTGAGCGAAACAAAGACTTGCTTCCAGCTTGTCTGGTCTCCGGAAACCAAGACAGAGGTGAAAGCCACAACAATGCCTTCAGAAGTCTGAAGACTGACATCCAATTCTCCGTTGAAATCAGAACTTTCAGGGAAACGGTAGTAGAAAGAAGCATTATACGTGTTGCCAGCCGTAAATTTCATCCCTGAAGTGTCGTATCATGACAAGTCTGTTCGCAAATGAGCGATAATCTCCTACCGAAATAGCCAGTGTTACCGAACCCGACAGGTCCGGTTGCATCACTTGCAACAGTCATATTCAGTGCATTAGGAAGGGCAGAAGATACTGGTTCGGTTTCGGCGACGACGGTAAGGAGAGCGCCGTTGATAGAATACCACGCCTTCAGCGCGGCGGAGGTTCCTGGGATGATAAATCTAGCTCTGGATCTCAGTAACACAGATATGGCATCATTAACTTACCCGCAGTGACTTGTTGAAAGGCCCGATTTTGTAGCACTAGATAATCAATAAATACGTACGGAAGGGGAGGGATGCAAGGCTTACATTCGGCATAAAGGCCTCCATCTCCGCTCTGAAAGATCAACTTCGTCGAAAGAATTGATGAAAATGGGACTCACATTTTATATAATGTGTACTAGACTCTAGACAGATGTCAAATACAGATGCGGTGGAACAATTCTTACACTTATATCCTTCAGAATCGCTGTCATTTAGCAGTATATAGGGTTGGGTTCAACTGGATGCAATTACCTCATACATTTGACCCCCTAACGCGGTTAAGTATCAAAAATGAAACGAGGTGGAAACAAAACCATGACTACACACGCACATAGTGTAGTCGGAATTGGGTGGCTTGCCGTCGAGCTGACACTGACTGTAGTCTGCGAGAGCACGGACCCACTGACAGAGACCAAAATGAACCCCACAAGGAGCATCATGGCTGTTGATACGAGATGCGAATAAGTAGAGATGGGTCATACACCTGAAGGAAGACTCCCTTTATATCGAGGTGGAAGACGGACCGGACCGTTCGTAGCGAGAAAGAGCACCACCAGACCAATCCCGGGCCTCATCAAGTGCGGCTTCCATCATTTTCCGATGGCACTCACAAAATTATGCGTCAAATTTGGGTCGCTGAGTGCGACTGCTTCGTGTCACGATGATGACATTATACTTTTCATCGGTCCGGTTTTTAGTAGCTTCGCGATCACATGGTACAAACTCTTTACGACTGCTACTATTGGTGAACAGACACGCGCTATAGGTTCCGTTTTGCTACAACACGAACTGTTACCGAGCCCACAAATTCAGTGTGACTCGCCTGCAGTAAATGCACTTCACAGCGTGCAAGTGACTTCTGCATCGGGTCTCGCCCGTTAATAAACAATTCCAGGATCTCCAATACAGTGAAAATTCTGCAAAGCTTTATTATGTTCATTTTCTCCTGCAATGCCTACCGATCACGCGATTGGGCCAAGTATTGGTAACTTCATCGCGAAGACTTGGGAGTCTGAGATCCACGGGCAAGGCAAGAATATTGTGTAAAGCAGTAAAACTTGAAGACCATGCTTATATTCGAAGATGATTCTTAACGCAACCAAGATCCAGGAGAACCTCGCTTCCCCTGGGCCGAGGGTCGGAGGAGCTCAATTAGCGTCGATTATTAGAGCACCGTTCTAGAGAAATGAGAGACAGAAGTTGAGATGATGAAGAGGCCAAAGTGGTCTCTTGGATATTATTGTAGACATGGAACTCAAGCATGCCCTCCGACGGTTGGTTTCATATGGAACGCAAGTAGCGCCGCTCGGAAGGCTCCGGAAGACCTCATAATCGCCAAAACAACTTCAGCCGACGAACTCGCATTGACCACATGCACTCCAGCTATCTCTCCGGCGGACTTTCCCTTCATCGGGCTTGTGGAATCTGGAGCGTATGACGCTTGAGGGCTTGGACCAAATGCTTCACGTTCGCCGTCGGTGCCACGTTCTTCAAAAATATACCGTTGCAACTATTGCAATGTGTCCACCTGGACAAATTCTTTGCTACCTCAGAGTTCGACCCTTCTACGACAATTGAGCCATTCGTACCTGCAGCAAATTCGGCTGCAGAATGCCCTGCGCCGCAGACTGGCGCGTCACTGGGCGTGTATCCCACCGTGCCATATCGAGATACCTCGGGTTTGATCAAACAGAGATCGCGGAGGTCGCAGGGGTGTCTGCGTAATAGTATGAGTACCGCATCAAATAAAGGGATCGATGACACAGACATGAGTGGAGTCATCCAATGTGGTTCCATTGATCGTAGTCGTGAATGCGCTTCCGTTAAATATGAAAAGCAACTCCGACCGAAAGGGCTCCAAATGTGATGCAACTAGTGTTCAAGTGGAGTTTGATGAAGAGATAATAGCAGCGCTCGAACGGAGATGAACACGTCCACCGATTTGCTCAGGGAATTCATCAGTGATCACAGAGTGGATATCCTCTCCATCATTTACTCGATGAACGAAATAAATGGCAGCATCATTCAGTTTGGGAGTGAGAGTCAGATCGGGTTGAATATCTAGGTTCGTCCATGGTATTTGACGCTGTAGAATTGAAAGCATTGCCACCACTAAGAAGTCCAGAGCTGCGCGCGCAACTGAATTGCCAAGGCGGTGCTTGCGGCCTATCCGTCCTACCCAGACATACAAGATGGTGGCAAATCAGTTAAGAGGATGCCGACACCTGACCTCCATCAGTAAGGTCTCAGCATCTTTTCCACCACTCCGCGGTACACAGCTCGAAGCTCAGGAACAACGATCAATTTATAACCAATCCCACTCGGTGCTGTCGCTCGGCAGTCCACCTCCATCAATTGCATCAACTGGATGAAGCCAATCATATCTGCGCCGGCATCGAACATGCCGACAAAATTATCCCCACGTTTCAACAAGCTCCAAGGTACTGAAACACACAGCGTCATTCGGTGACTGGCACCTCCTGTTGCAAACGTGTGTATCCGACGAAAATACCCGGTCCATCCTGCAGACATATTGAACCACGGTGTTGTCTTGCGACGCCAACGGATCCATCGTCACCTATTACCTGAGTCAGGTTTGTTAAAAAATGAGCGTCGCGGTACGCATACCTGGCGACACATGATCCTCTGAATGGGTAGCGATGGTTGTTAGACACCTAACGAGAACTAGCCGTTGCTAAGCACCTTCAAAGAGTATAAACGCTCCTTCCATCGAGATATTAACGGCTAGCCAGTGTATGATTCCGCGGGAACAAGGGTGTACCCTCTCCCGGTAATATGCGTATAAGTGGCAACAGATTGTAGCAGTCTATCACCCTCATATGTTTGCACGGTCCAGAACTCTCCATTGGAAGCATCAACCCTAAGCGGCGAACTGTAGGAAACCAAAACGTCCATCCCCATAAGGCACGACATTGTTCCAAGCTAAGCTCATGCAGAACTGGCTTGTAGAATCCATAGAAATTTTCGCCGTACCCATGCCGACCCAAAGGCGAAGGTTGTGTAACAGGAATTTCTCGACTTCAGCAGGCTCGACGACCCGCCCAGTCAACGCCAATAATCGCACACCTATCTCAAAACCAAGGTAATGGCTGATCATGTTCACTGTCCAAACTCAGAGCTATCAACGTTAATCCCTTGGAGGGCAAAGAGATCAACTCAGGCCTATCGCGTCAACGATGAGTCGGACGTAGACGTCAACGTAAAAATCGAGAGCCTGATTCCTAAATAAATCGATGACCAAG
>JAUEPR010000308.1:0-28091 GCA_030435655.1 Armillaria novae-zelandiae | reverse complement strand
TCTGAGCTTATATGGGAGCGTGTAAAGGGTGCCCTAGGCATCCCGCCAGAGCTCGATATTCTGATGATGATGGCTTCGACACATCTGACATAGAGGATGGATGCGAAAAGTAAGGGGCCATTGGGAAGATTGGGATGCGACCGTGGAATCGCAATCATCCGTTGAAAGGCCAACACCGTCTTCACCATTGGTTATTGAAACCCTTCTTTCATCGCCTGCGACAAGCCCCTTCTATCCTTCACCTTCCAATAACAGTATTGGCCTGGGTGGAATTAAGGAGGAGGAGGAGAGTGCTATTAGCACCACCCCGTCAGAAGACGAAGAATCCATACTCCCCGCAAAAATTCATGGTCTTCGTATCAGCACCCCCGGCCCAGTCTTCGTCCGCGTCGCGGGCCATCATGTCTCCGGGCCCATCACCTACTGCGTCTCGTCGTGCAAGCACCGGAACGCGACGTTCCAGTTTTGGCACTTCCACCAGTCCCCATAGCCGGAGTCCGGTTCTCCCAGGAAGACGTTCCAGGCCATCATCCATATCCTCCTTTTCTACCCATAGCCTTGGACAGTATCCTTCTAGTGTTGAAGAGCGTACAACGCCGCTCTTCCCAAGCAGCTTTGCTGCCGTTAGTCGAAGGGAAAGGCAGTGATGTAGGCAATGACGGATGGTTTGTCGAGAAAAGGCATAAGGCACGCAAAAAATGGCAATTTTTCTTCTGGTTGCTTGGGTTACGTGGATCATGATTGTTGTATGTGTAGAGTCACTGGCAAATGTAATAATTCGACACAGGACGCTGCTTCTCAGAGTAGCTTTCGCTTTCATCGGACCTTGTGGGCGCGACTTTTGTGGTGATCAGCTCTGTTGACTCTTGTTTCAGGTCTTCTTTGACTGACGGCTTTCTTCGTGTCCACCGTCTACCGTACAACCTGCTACGCCAAAGGTTGTGCTGCATAACTATTATTAACGGTTACGGAAGCTGCCGTGCCTGCCTTGCCCCTGCCCCACGGAAGACCCGTGATTGTAACCACGTTACCAGTTGGTTATCCAGTATGGACTAGGCACATTCAACAAAAGGGTCGCGACTTGCGCAGACTGTGGGAAGTTCTCATGGGCGAAACCTTTTGTCCGCGTGGAAGTCCCCACCAAGGGCGCCTTTAACTCATTCAGTTTCGTTGTCACCTCTGGGTGCCATACCTTCTATGCTCACATTACTTAAGGGCCTGGACAAAGCTACGCCTAGTTCACCTACGCCATGACTAGCCTCGATGAATGGACGATTTTATCTGTAAATGATGTGGACCAGCAAGCCGATGCTCTTCTCGGACCCTTAACACACGATATCTACGTCTTGGAAACCTCCCGTGACGTGCCCCGCCCGGTCATCAGCGCGCTGAATCTAGCTAGAGCCATGATGGGTCAACGTATGGTAAAACGGCAGCCACGAGAAAAAAGCTTCATCAGGGCTCTAGTGAAGCCAGATATTCGCGATGTGAGTTCTCCACGCGCTTGTCCTTGGGACTAGTGCCTTTATTTTGTTTAGAACGCCCTGTTTTGCGTAAATGCTAAAATTCGAGGGCGGAAATTCGACAGCCTCGTGGATACGATACACTCACCGTTGTTTGAACGGGCCCTGTCTATAATGGCATGTATCCACGTTGGAGTGGGGCCACCCACCCCGATGTCCTTGCCCATCCAGTGAGAATCCTAGTTATTTCGGGTTCCCGGCTGACCGTGACTTTTTACCTTGAGAATAAAGAAAGGGATGAGAGATTTTGATTCGAGTCGGAATCCGACGACGCTCTTGTTCACGTATCCCGGTGGAGTTGGTATGACTGTCCTCCTGCCCCTCAAGTCGGCGCGCCTTTGCTACCTCTTCCACGCGACCCCCGACGGGCAGTACACCTGTGCGATCTCGAACAACCCGCGTGCGCAATCCGTGTGGTTCGAGCAGTTCCGCCCGAGGCCCCCGTTCCTTGCGTACGTTTTACAGCACCGGGAGTGCTCCCGGGAGGATTTCCGCACGAAAGACGCCGACGCGGAGATGCAGCGACTCCTGGGTGTGAGCCTGGATATCCTGGACTCGGAGAAGGAGTTGGAGAGGTGGAGGCCTGTGCATGAGGGGTATTGTCGGTTAGACCAGGTGGAGGGGTGTTTGCAGTGTCGACGGATGTTTTTACGGTTGCCTGATCGGAATCGACCCCTCCCGGAGGTTCCGGGTAGTGCGTGTTCGAGTGGGACGGGGGAGACGTGTGTGAGGACGCCGGCGCCTGTTAAGAATTCGGTGTCTGTTGTTCGGCGAGAGAAGATGATACGGGTCAAGTTGTGGAGGAAGAAGACTTTTGAGGTTTCGGAAGAGAGGGAAGGATGTTGGCACGAGCTTGATCCGGGGAGTGAGTCGGATTGAAGGCTACCGGATTTTCACGCCTGTTATGTTCAGTACGTTACGTGAAGAATATTAATGAATAATGTTTTGTAATGTCTGCCCTGTCTACTAGATTCACTGACCTCTCTCGTCGTATGCTTCGTTAGGACCGGGCCGGGACGGTGGAGTTCAGTACAGTGTCAGGTCAGCTGAATAATGCGAGGGCTAGCCCGCCAGTGACGTTCCGAAGGTTCGAGATTGTCACTACGGAGGGGATCCTCGAGGAAATTAGCAGCAGAGAGCAGGCTAGCCCTTACCAAGCGGAACCGTGAGTATGATGCCGGCACAAGAGTTTTGAAATGCCATACAAAATTCATTAAGCACCACCTCCGAACCGACAAGTAATAATGATGTTCCGATCGGTGAGTGGCACCATGTTCATGCACCTCGTGTGTACCAGCTCCGAAGGAGTAAGGAATATGCAATAAATCGCTCCGATCCGAGAGCAATTTACCCCGATCGGTTCAAGCCATGTCTGTCAAGAACAGAGAAATATGCTTGGGTTTGTCGAGTTCCTGGCATATGGACGCGTCAAAGCCATAGCAGATGGAGGAGATAGCGCGGCATCGGTGAATGCGAATAATTCCAAGCTGAGTCCTATCCAGTGTCTACATTATGAACTAAGTCACGGAGCAAGGGCCTCTTGTGCATGTGAACCCCATAGACTAGGCCCAGGTCTGAGAGATAATTGCGTGCCGTAAACTCGTCGACGAATTGCATGTAGCCGATTTTCGGGAAAAGGAAACCGTCGAGTTTAACCGCAACGTCGGACTGAAGCTGCACACTCGAAACGGTGTTCCATTGAACTGAAACACAAAAGGAGAACCGAGTGAACAGCCTGGGCCGTAAGCTGACTGCCAATTTACAATCAATTTTGCGCTGATGTCGAGTTCTACTAGACATACGACTCAGTGTGAACTTAGTGATAAAACTTTACGGTTTGCAGGGGCCAGTTCCCTTTTCACTTGAGAGACGGAGCAGTAGGAGAGTTGGATAGTTACCTGCGCAGCGTCTCGACTGTGTTTTGCGTCAACTCTGCCTCAAAAGTGACAAGGGGCAATCAATTCCTTGAACAGCGGGTCCGGAGTCCGCATCGGCCCGAGGCGGAGTTGGTAAACAAAGACACGTGACTCCAAGCACGGCAACGTGATCTTGTTGACTGGTGACGGGTCACGTAAAGCGCCGTCACACCCATCTTTCCTGTCTACTTCCACCTTTTTTTATATCTTCCATCTGTTCCCTCGTTACGACCAACTACGATTTCCAACGATATTTGCTCCTTCCCAGCTCCCAACTCCACGCTAGCAGTACAGGTTACGCACCGTCGAACTCTCTTTACATCATGCTCGCTTCTACACCCGTTAAGGACTACGCCGCCCACCGCAGGACTCGCGACCGCAGCGTGTCTCCTCTGCGCTCTCAGTCTGCTACCATGAAGCAGCCCATATTCTTCGACCAGCCTTTGCTTACTCCATCGCCTCATCGCCGCACCGGCTTCCTACCACATGCTGAGCTCGGCGGCCAGAACAGCACAGACGACATTTTTCTTCATTCTCCCTTCCAGACGCCTGCCAAGATGCACAGGCCTCGTCAGGAATGGGATGAGGATGAGACCCTCGTCTTCAAGCCTGCGCAGCCATTGCACACACCGGCGAGGCATCCACAGGCTCGTCCGGCTCTGGCAGCGAAACAGCTCAACGCTACGATTGCTCATCCACCCAGTCGCGTAGGCGCTGGGACAAAACGCAAGACCACACCTACTGCTACTCCATTACGACCCAACACCCTCACCCCACTCGTCGTCACCTCGTCCAAGCCCCTCGGTCCTAGTGGCATGTCTTTTGATCGTCTTGGACCGCTGCCACCTCCCAAGTTTGGTCCTCGCACACCACGAACGGGCACCGAAGCGGATGCGTCGTTACGCAACCAGACTACTACATTCACACGCATGAAGATTTCAGATATGAATCGGTCTAACGATGACGACGACGATTCGGGCTGTGATATCTCCGAGCCACCGACAGGGCCGCTGTTTGGTGGAGACCATCGTCCCAAACCCACTGGCAGAGATGATCGACGCCTCATGAACGCCAAGCAAGAGGAAGTGGTGGAGGCGGTCTCGCCTGGAGGCCACATAACCAAACGACGAGCGAGATCGCGCCCTGTGTCTGACGAGCTTCTCGAAAGCGTTTTTAGCTCACCTTCACCAGTGGTACGTCTTGTTCTCTGTCTTCGAACTTTTCTAACTAATTGTACAGGAGCGTCCTTCGTCTGGAGGTCGCAATGCTGTGGCATTCCCCCCTGCTCACCATGCACGGAAGTCGCCGAATTCGTCTGCTTCTAATCCATTTTCTCCTTTACCTCGACGCCGTGTATCTGCCAATGCGCCTGCACGGCCCAAGAGCCCACCGCCCTTCCATACTAGGGGCCCGCTTGCGCGTGTAGATTCAGCCACTTTATTTTTCGGTCCTTCCGTCCCTCAATCACGTTCGAGGACATCTACACTGTCCACGGCTTCATCCGGCGATAGATTTATCGCCCCTCGTCCTCCCACTAGCAACAGGCACAGCTACGCTGGATCTGACGGCAAGGACTGGAATTTCCTTCAAGCGCGACCTTTTCTGCCATCCCCTCAGTCATCTCCTACTTCCCATAACATTCGAGAAACCCACTACGATAGTACGGATGAAGAGGACAATATGCTTTGCGAAGGTCCCCGAGATTCTTCCTTCCTCCTAAGCATCGATACCCCTTCCCCAAGGCATACTGACGCGATCATCCCCTCTAAATTCAAACCAAACAGAGATTCCGGCGTTGTCGTCAGTGATGACGAACTTTCAATGAACAGCAGCGCCAGTAGCGACCATGTGCCACAGGCATCAACCAGCCTCAGCTCTATCTTCTCTGATGATGAACATGGTGGTCTGCTCACCCCCGGCTTATTACCTGCAGCTTCTGCTGACTGGCCAGGAGTTTACGAAGCCGATGATCATCATGACGATGACACTCAACAGAGAGGCGACGTGGATGCATTTATCAAGCGCACACTGGCTGCCCCTTCAAAGGGATCGTCTGAAGTCAAGAAGGTACCTAACACTCCTGTCAAGAAGATCAAGACTAGCTATCTGTCTGGCGACAGGCCATGGCAGAGTGCTGTAGCGCATAGGGTTGGTCTTGGTATCGATTGGGAGATGAAGCAAGCCAAGGTACCACGGAAGAGTCTACCGCTTGGATTTCCTCCGGCAGCGAGGAAACACGGAAAGTCTGTTCTGGATCCGAGCACCGACTCTGAAGATGACCCTGAAGACAGTCCGAGCACCCGGAAGGAGAAAGAACGGTATAGCGGTTTGGGCATTGGACGACCGTCTTTACCGACGCCTAAAGAAGACTTCCCAATTGTTCCCAAGTCTCGATGGCTGTCACGAAGGACTAGCAGTGGCACTTTTTCCAGCGGGAGCGACTCGATGTCGATAATTGGTACTCCGACGAGAAACCCGAACCAAGGTGTGTATATCTTTTCTAGTTGTGCCATTCTCCCGATGTTAATTATCCTTAGAACACGCCCGCAGGAAACCCATAAAACACCGTTCTACGTCTAGTTCGTCCCTGAACTCTGTTCTCTCCTCGCCTACTACCGCTCGTGTCCAGCCAACTACTGGGCAACAACGACCATCCCTTCCGAGAAAAAGTTATCCAACGCGCCCATCCCTAACCTCATCACAGGATTCTGGGCGTTTTGACCGTGACTTTGTTGAGCTGGAAGAAATTGGGAGTGGAGAATTCGGCAGAGTTATCAAGGTACATTCGAAAGCGGATGACGATTGCGAAACCTACGCTGTAAAGAAATCCAAGACGTTTGAGGGCATCAAACATCGGTGAGTTGGAACAGGTTTATTCTACATCAGAGAATCTGATCGCCATTTAGGCACCGATTGAGAGAAGAAGTTGATATTCTGCGCCATCTCCGTATAGCCAACGGTGGACAGCGGCATCAAAATGTATTGGCCTTTGTGGATAGCTGGGAAGAAGATGAAGCACTCTTCATCCAAACAGAATTATGCGACTTGGGTAATTTAGCCCATTTCTTGTGGGAATATGGACGCCAATACCGCCGGCTCGAAGAAGCCAGGGTTTGGAAGATTATTGCTGACCTGAGTAACGTAAGTTTTCGTGCCGAAATTCGTGGTTACTGTTCTTACAATACCTCTCTAGGGTCTTTTGTTTATTCATTCCGCTGGTGTCATTCACCTGGACATCAAGCCAGCAAATATCTTTGTCACGTCGGATGGACGTTTTAAGATTGGAGACTTTGGCATGGCGTCTTTGTGGCCACGGCCTCCCCAGGAGACCTACTTTGGCCCTACTGCATTCGAGCGGGAGGGTGATAAACTTTACCTGGCACCGGAAGTATTGCAAGGGAAATACGGCAAGGCGGCAGATATTTTCAGGTATGTCGCGGGATGACGGCATAGCGTATCTTTACTAACGTTACTGACAGTTTCGGCATGACGATGTTGGAGACAGCAGCAAATATAGTAGTACCTGACCAGTACGCACATTTTCTTAGTACATGCCCTGGTTTTGCTGACCTTTTTTGACAGAGGCGAACCCTGGCATCGGTTGAGGCGAGAAGACTTTTCACAAGTGGACTTGGACGATAGCCCCGAGTTGTTGGAGCTCATCCAGCAGATGATGCGGACTGATCCAGCGCTGCGTATCGGAATACAGGCCATCTATTCTCATCCCGTGGTATCTCGAGCACGTATGAACATGGAGATGTTGTACAATGTCGCCCTAAGGGACGGTACATCCCTGTTCGCGGCATCTCCTCTAGCCAGTGTCTCGTCGGATTTCTTGGAAGACATACTAGGACATGCAGTCGGTGGCGGCGCTATGGACCTTAGTCCATGATTATTTGTATTTTTGGCTTTTTCTGGGATTATACTTGTACGACTGGTATAGTGGACTGGCTCGGGTACATCTACTTATTTTCGTTCTACTCTATCATCGCTGCATTTCTCTAGATTATATATCCACATCCTCAGCATCGCATCGATTCACTAGTCGCTTGATACCACCGTCGCATTGCTATTTAGTTTTCATTTTGATTTGTTTATTACCCTAGTTATGTTAGTACACTTATGTTGGTTACTTATTTCCATGCACAACATATCGTATGGCTTAACTCTGACGCAAAGTGGTGTGATGGACTGTTCCTGAGAAAGACGGGGTTCTAAGAGTAAACTTTCACAGCTGATATAACGAGCCGAACATAGATCCATACAGCACAATATATAGGACTGTAATCATACCTCCATAGGAAGTGGAAAGTCAGATGGAGCATTGGAAAGCGCGACCGTCTCATGATCAACCTCTCCTTCTCCATCAGCATCTGCATCGCCCCTCATTAAGAACATTGGATCCACCACTTCTGCCAAAGCCTCCTGGCGTTCGTCCTCTTCCTCCTTACTCATATCGGTGTGGGACATCCGTATAAGATCCCACTTGTCTTCATACTGCTCAAACGCCTGAAGGGGAAACAAAAAGATCAGGGACATCCAGCAACCGTGACTGATTTGTAGACCAACATTCTGCCGCTTCTTCTTCAAAGTCATCTTACGTTCGATGTTCTTGTAATAAGCACCCTTGGGTTTAACATGGCGCCGGGGTGTGCCATCAATTGAGGGCTTTAAATCTTCGACTCCGTCCTCCAGAACTATTAGGAATTCGTTGGGGACCTCTTGTTCGACTTTTACGGTCTCGTAGTCACGCACGAAGCGGAACAAAGTTTCCTGCGCGTTTCAGGTGAGTCAGACGGAGATAGAGAGTGATGCGATACAAGGGCACCCACGGGTTGATTGGGGGCTACTTCATAGGGTTGTAGCTTGGATCGGCTCTCTTTAAAATCAAGCGCCGACTCATCGTCATCAGTAAGGTAGTACGCCAAGAAAGAGTCGTGTTCGGTCTTCATGGGTCGCAAAATAGCACAGTCCAATCGTGGATCTTCGACCTAAGCACGAGGTGAGCTAAAGGGTGGACGAAATAAGTGAGATACATACATCAATGGGTCGTTCTCCTGGCCTCTCGGAGAAGCGGAACAGGTCGTACTGGTTCGACCAGATTTCGACATCTGGAAGGACCTCGTATGATTCGACTGCTGTAACGTCTGGTTTGGTCGGGTGACGAAGGGCTTCTAATGAGAACCCTTCGTTGCAACAGGTAAATGATGCGTCGATATCGCGTAGTTGAGCATTGTGTGATACATCAATTGGGGCTGCATTGGCATTTTTCCTTCAGTAGGGTGTTAGAACAGGGTGAATGCACAAGGATAGAAACGACGCACAACTCGGTGGGTCCGCCACGCGCTGTGTTGTCTGTCCGACTGGTATACTCCGTCTTCCGTAACCATGGAACGTGAGCCAAGGGTGTCGAAGGAATGCCAGGGCCATTTGGGGTAGCGTGACCGTTCGTATAAGGTCCGGATGATGGTCCGGCGACCTCGCTGGCCAGAAATTCATCCTTGGGATCAAGTTTTGGCAGGTTTTCCGGATCCGGATTCAGTGCTGTACGCAAGGTTAGCAGTAAGATTACTGGCAGACATTTCGGTTTGCGCACCAGAATCGTCGCCGTTCTCTTCCCATAAGGACTCCCATTTACTCAAATCCAACGGCATTCCACACTCTGCGTCAACTATCATGGGTAATGGGGTGTTGTTTGCAAGGGTATTAAGGAGATCTGGCCGCGCATATCGTGAAGGATTGGTTGGAATGTCGAGCAATTTTGGAGGACATGGCGGTGCGGGAAGTGGATTTGAGAATCGAACTCGAACAAGCAGATCCAACTTGCTGAGGTATTGTTATTGAAATGACATGGAAGAAGAAAGAAAAGCACCTTTTCTTGACACTGGCCATTGGCAAGAAGTGAAGTTCGAGACCGACGACGTTGCCAAACAGACATCAATACGGATCTTTGCCGCGGCACTCGGGGCCGGCAGTGTCGAACCGTTTCGTTCGGGCCCTTTACGCAACCGGAGCGCTCATTTGCGGTCGATTCGACGCAGGAATGGAGCACACGACCAGTTTTTTTCGCATAAAAAGAAGACTTGGACCCTTGCGATGCATCTGACATTTTGCCCCTAAAAGCAGGTATTTCATTTTGTATTCCGAGTCAACATATAAATCTCTTATGTTACTTTATCTTCTTTCTTTCAGCTCCCATGGCCTCCCCCCACTACCAGGCGACTGGCTCCCTCCCGTCGGACTATGCCATTCTATCTCGCTACGCCGTTCACCGTTCTGCTAATGACAGCGCTGTCCAGGCAGGCAGCGAAGAACCCGAATATGACTCTGACAGCACTGAGGGCTCCCCATTTCTAAGCCCTCGGCCGTCCAAACCGACCATGGCTAACGACCACCTTGCCCCACCTGCGTTCAACGAACACACCCCCCTTCTCAACCCTGCAATTCCTCGTATCCCTGAACATGTCGAGGACAATGATGATACTTCACATGAAAACACCATGGCTATCTATTGGGAGGAATTTCGCATACTGACAAAATATGGGCTTCCTGTTTGGGGGTTAGTGTTTCTCCATCTTTTCTGGATGCGGTCAGTAGCCAAAAGACGCGTTTAGAACACACGTATTGGAGTACAGTCTGGTCATGGCTTCCGTACTCTCCGTTGGACATTTATCTACGACGGCCCTGGCAGCAATTACCCTAGGGTCGATGACTGCCAGTGTGTCCGGCCTGAGTATCATCCAAGGCTTCACAAGTGCCCTCGACACCATGCTTCCTTCAGCATGGACTACGCAGCCTCAGCTTGTCGGTCTTTGGTCCCAACGGATGGGTATGTCACCATTGTGCTAGTCTGATTGGGAAAATTTTCACCTTCAACATATTACAGCTGTCGTGATGGCGGCTCTCCTTATTGTGCGTCCTTCCGTCGCGTCCCTGCCCGCTAAGAACTAAAAAAAATCGCAGCCTATGTATGCTGTTTGGTTTAACGCGGAAGCCATCTTGTTATTGCTCAAGCAAGACCCGGATGTTGCTCGTCTCGCGGCAGTATATCTCCGCTACGTTTCATTCGGTCTACCAGGTATCTAAATTTGGAGCATTCTTCCTTTCGCGCATCACTAACCGTCGCCTTCTTAATAGCGTACGCGTTCAACTGTATCAGCAGGTACGTCACTTCGATTGCTCTACGCCCCATGTGCTCACTGTTCTCGTATTATTAGGCGTTATTTCCAGTCACAAGGTCGCCAATTTTAGGCTCAGCTTTCCAACCTTATTTACGAACGTTTTTGCAGGTCTGTTCACGGTGCCCACCCGTATCATTTTCATCGTAGCGCCTATCAACGCGTTGCTGAATTACATCCTTGGTGAGCCACTCCGTTTGTCCAAGCACGTTCGTTACTCAACGTTCTTAGTCTGGGGTCCTGAACCGATCCGACTCGGCTTTATCGGTGCACCCATATCCACCGCGATATCCTTTAATCTTGTGGCTCTCTTGTCAACACTCTACGGTGTCTTCTTCGTTCCAAGGACTGCTTGGCATCCTATCTGTCGACGAAGCTTCACCAGCCTCGGTGTCTTGGTGAACCTCGGTCTAGGTGGCGTGGGTCAAACCGCCTCCGAATGGTGGGCATGGGAGTGTGGGTCCACATTTCTTATCATCATACCGAATTGTTTTCTGACGTGATCGACGTAGTGATCGGTCTCGCCGCATCTTTGCAAGTTCTCTACTATCTGTGTTAATACTGTTAAACCCGAACTATTAGTCTACAGGCTTGGTCCCGTCGCTCTTGCGACTCAATCTGTGTTGCTCGTGTCTTCGTCGACAACCTTCCAAGCGCCGTTTGCTCTCTCAGTTGCCGCTTCCGTTAGGTGAGTCAGGTGTTGGTTTATATCTTGGCCTATTCTCTAATCTCCAATAGAATCGGTAACTTATTGGGTGAAAGCAAAGCCCGACGAGCTGGGATCGCGTCCAATACGTCGCTTGTCATGTCACTAATCATGTCATCACTGTTCTGGTCCGCTGTTATCTCTATTTTTTACTTATCGTAGTCTCATATGAAACAAAAAGCACGATGTTCCTCGTATTTCGGAACTCTTGGGGTTATCTTTTCAATGATGACCCCGGTAGGTTCATCCATTCCTTCTTAGGCCCCATTGCTGACTCTAGAACGTAGCCGTCATTACTCAGACTGCTGCCATCCTGCCCGTTGTGGCAGTCTTTCAGGTGTTTGATGGTGGAGCTGCTGTTAGCGGAGGTGTTCTCCGCGCTCGGGGTAAACAGGTTACTGGTGCGCTTCTGAACTTAAGGTATAGTACACACGTTGGTTCCCATCTCGTACTGTTATTTATCAACTATGTTTGGCAGTGCATATTACATCATTGGTAGGTCTCCTCGTCCGCGCGTGGTCTGGTTTGTACTTACTCCTAGCGTAGGTATTCCCCTTGGCATCCTGATGGCCTTCAAGGCCGGAATGGGCCTGCATGGACTCTGGTACGGCTTGACCGTTTCTCTCGTCTACTGCGCCGTCTTCGGAACCCTCCTCTGTATCCGAACCGACTGGAACCACGAGGTCGCCAAGGTCATGGCTAGACTCAAAGAGGAAGATATAAAGCAACGGATGGAGATGGATGCTGAGGAGGGTCTGACCGGTTGATAAACTATCCAATTGAAAATCAACTATGTTTTAGCCAAAAATATCCTATAGAACTGCATATTGTCTTAGATAGATCGGCGAGAAATGGAGAAATGGATACATCGGTCTGGTATGGCGAGAATCAATCCAAGATGTCGCACAATTCCCAGCATCTACATAGGTCCACTGACAAACAACCTTAGAGTTTTTCCCAGTATTTTTGGGTGTAGTTTGATTTTAGGTTGCCTGGTGGTGGGACGGACCTCTCCAGAACTCACTACCTCACTGGATCGATGCAAGCTGGGGCGTTCGTTTTATCTGCCATTGAATAATAACGGCGTAAACCTGTCTTATCAGCTAACTTCCCTGTATAGTAGTGTACATTAGCGGCGCTGAATAGGTTGAAGCAACAACATCTCGCTGGCATACGTTAAGTAATCGCTCAGACTTCTGCAGAATATTGGGAATGTATAACATCAATCTGCTCGTGCACCGCCGTCCTTTCTTCAATTTTCACTTAGCAAGCCGTCAAACCCGATGATAAGGTTTGCTAAAAGCTAGATTCGAATTTGCACTTTGACGCGGTTCCTTCAACGCACCTGACAGTTTTCATTTCTCAACAACTTGAGGCCTATGTCACGTACGATGAGATTAGGTTAGATTTCCCTAACAATCAAGATGCGCCCGCTTGTGACTCTAAGCAGTCTGCAATTAGTCCATCACAAGGCAAAAGGTCACCCAAAAACCCTCACACCTAGAGTCCTACTCCCTCTTCTTATCCACCGACCCCTTCTCCATTATGCCGTATATCCGAAACGCCATATCCACAGCCATCCCCAGCGGAAGCAAGAAGAAAGGGATATAACTCGACAGCAACATCCACATTTGACCCGTAGTAAGTTCATTAGCGCCAATAACGTGGAAGATACAAGGAAGAGTCGTCGTGGCGGTCGAAGCACCGTAAAACAAAATAAGGATGTATATCGAACGAGATCCTGCAGGGTGGGTCAACATGGCGGAGAGGCATTGGAAGGAATTACGCGCGTTTCCACAACCCTCTCATGCCCAGTATGAATACCGGGAACTGGAACAATCTGAGGGGGGAGGTAAGGAACCCACCCGTTCAACAAAAACAAACGACGTACAGTTCGAGGACCAAGAAACATTTGAACCACCCCAGCCCCTCCTCACGTCTGAGCAGACCACCTATCAGAGGATCTCCTGAAAATTCAATGTACCATTCGGGTATCCAAGGAAGGTACGTGTGGGGATATAGCAGGCCTTGGAAGTCCATCAAGAGAGAGGCTGGAATATGACACTGAATACGGTTGAGGGTAAAAAAAAAGATAATGGAGTCGCGATACTTACCAGAAAGAAACTAAAATAAACAAGGTCGAGGGGCCTGGAACGGAGGGAAACGTGTTGGTCCATGGTGATGGTTAATAGAAAAGGTGCGATCACTGTCAAGCTCAATCCAGTTTACTCACGCCCACGTGAGCACGGTTTCCGTTCCTGCAAAGGACCACTGATTATTCTCAGAGAGCTTAGAACAGAAAATTTGGCCTTTCTGAAAATTTGTCTGGACTTTTCCATAGGCACTGAGCCTGAAATTTGTCCCAAAATTGGTTATGAATTACGAACAAAAAGTACAATATGGTCTAACATCGATACTTGCGGGTTACACGTCCTCGACCTTCCTCCGGAGTTTATTCATGTACATTCCGATGGGACTGGCAAAGAAATACAATGGGCTACAATGTCAACGAAGTTGCCACCTCTGCGGTAACCCATGGGTTACATTGTCCGGACTGGGGTCCGGATTATTGTACTGACATATCTCATCAGCCTGCCATTGTCCGGATTAAAAGTTCTGACATATCACCTCGAGGACCCTCTTTGTCCGGACTTACGTGCACACCTTCCAGCCTCAAGGTACCAAAATTGTCCGGACTTTTCAACCAAGCTCAGAGGGAATAATCAGGGGTCCTTCCCGCAATGACTTTTTATTTCTCCGTTACATGCATAACCAAGCCATATCCTGTATCGCTTAGTACTCCATGGATCGCTCAATAATCCTTGTCAGATACTCTCGCCCATCTTCTCCAGCAACATTTCCAATTCCAGGTGCTAAATCCAAAACTCGCCTCTGGGGAATGGCACCATCAACAAGTTTGTCAATATCGCCGGTATTGTATCTGCGTATCCGTGTGAGTGTCTAACAGACCATGCGTTGTGTAAGATGCGTACCCGAGAGCCTTCAAGCCTCGAGGAACTCCAACTCCATCCAAGAAGCGTGCAATGGCCTCATATAGATGAGAGCCTATATCAGAGTCGGGGATAGACATGATAGAAGGATCAGAGGTGGTAGTGTGTGTGAATACCGCTAGTGCTTGGCGATGACGATCAGGGGACGAAGGTGCAGTGAATTGGAAGACTAGCTAGAAAGTTAGTATGGAAAATATGATACTGTGACAAAGCTTTACCTGCGGGGCCAGTGATGGCAACACTATCAGCATGTTTTTCTCAGCATTTTGATAGTAATTTACTCCAAAAGAACATACCTGACTCCATGAGGAATAATGGGGGTATCAACAAGATATCCGGGATGTTTGTACTTGGGACCTTTCTTGTTGAGACCAGATATCTAAAACCGGGGTTAGAGAAAGCTCGTAAGATTAAACATGTATTCACAGGATAACTCATTCCATGGCACAAATGCACACCAGCATTTCCAAATCCGATACCAGCAAATGATGATGCCAAGCTAGACACACTGATCAATACTTTCATTGGCAGATGGAAGACCCCACTTACAGCATCTGTCGCCTTGCTTCTTCATCTTCGGGATTCTTTGCTATGCGAGGCAAGTATTTGACAGTGGTTTGTAGTGCCCACATGGAAAAGATGTCAGCGACTGGATTGCTTCCTTGATACGCGGGTCGCAATATCGGGTTAGATGGACGGGGAACGCGCTCCGTATACCTGCGTGTCATAAGTATGACTTTTACCGATGCTAAAATAAACAACACACGGAATGGCGGTATAACTTTCCATGCTGTGGAACAGGGTGTCTAGACCCGAGCTGATCTGTACCTCTCGAGGACAAGACTCCGTGTTCATGGTGTCCTATATAATAAAATAGGATCAAAGTAGAACTAAGCCAACAGATGGGGTACGTACGACAATTCCAAGCACAGGTTTCAGGGCTCGACTAGCAATTCCTGTCTTAAATGAACGAGACGTGATGTCCAAGATAGCTGCACCAGTGGTCTCGGAACCAGTCCCTGCTGTGGTAGGGATGGCAATGAGGGGCGACAGTTTCTCGTAAATAGGCAATCCTTTTCCAACTGGCGCGTTGACGAAATCCATGAGGTCCGCATCCTTGTACGTGTTGAACCTGTACCGGTCTCAGTACTGACCCGTAGAAATTACCGAAAACGTACAAATTGGCAGCTTTGGCGGTATCTATGACACTTCCACCACCGACGCTGCAATATTTATGAGTTTTGGATGAATTTCAGAATAGGGAAACTGCCTACGCCAAAAAGTGACTAAAGTCATGTTTTCTTGCCCATGCAATGGCGTCTCTCCAGCTTTCTTCTGTTGGTTCCGCGACCACTCTGTCATAGACCTCAAACGGTAGATCCGTCTGCGCCTCCAAGGAAGCCAAGGCCTGTGTAATCGTTATAGTCAACTTCATCTGCAAGTTCACGAACAGAAATATACATTTTTCATTGGCCGGAGTTTGGCAATATTAGGATCCGTGAGAACGCCGACCTTTACTCAGTGAGGAAAACGAGACCCGGCTAACACGTTCAAATCATACCTTCCGAGCCTTCATGTTCTTGAGATCCATCCCGACCTCGGAAGTAACACCATCCCCAAATCGCAAGTTGGACGCAGCAACCTAGAGCTGCGCGTGAGTGTGTAGTCAAGTTATGAAACTAATTCATACTTCAAACGCATATTCCTTCTCTACCGGCTGCACCCCAGGCGACGCGAACCGTCTGAGCTGGCTGAGACCGTGGGCGTGTCCGTGAGCACGAGAGGCAGCGCTGCACGTATGACACGGGCAGGCAGAATGCTGGGAAGCATTCATGAGGCGAAGAATGGCATTCCTGCTGGCAGCCATGGTGGGAGAGGTCAGGTCGTTCGTGCGATAGGATAATGCGGGGTACAGCCCCACGTGGCAAGTCCACTGATCGTGCCGCCGGAACTTGTAGCCAAGTTAGGGGCGAACGGGATTATCTTTGGTGCTGTCGGCTTCCAAGTATCGCGCCAAGCTGCCGTCGCTGTCCTTGTAAGGTCTCATTGACGCGTCCGACCTGGTAGATATTGGAAAAAGCGCTCAACTGGCCCGCGGCCGCTTTTGTCAGGATCATCATTGACGCGTCAAAGGCCGAGGCGAGAGAAAATGTACCCAAATTTTGATGACGGTGCTCCGTCAGTCCGAAGTTCATCGGCCGTAGTTCTCGTGTAATGAATAAATATAGAGTTCCGAGATAGAACATGAACAGCCTGACTACTGTGACCACTGATACCCAAGAGAATCCCCCCGCGACTGCACCTTTCCATGAAAACCATACGTCTGTTCGCCTTCTGAGCCCTTCCTGCTTATCATCGCGTACGCGTGCTCTCCAGAAAACGGGTTCACTTGAATTCCACTTCCAACAAGAGCTTCTGTCTCTGAATCCTCTCGCTGCTTCAGAATTTTCTTCCAAGGATTTCGGTGTCCTGTTACAATAAACACAAAACCATTCCACACTGAGCCGGGATAGTGTTTGATAGATTCCCACACATCCCAGCGTCTGTGAAACGAGAGTTTCCCCACTTCGTAGATAGGTTCAATGGCTATAGTGGCGGCTAGAATCTGTACAGTAGTGAGATAGACAAAGGGAAGATGAATATAAATTAAATACCTGTCCGAATCCTAACGGGTCAAAGTCGTCCTCCGGTCTAGTTGTGTACTGATAGTTAGGTTCATCTTCGTGTAATGTATGCACCAACATGTCGTAGAGCTCTTGCATGTCGATGAACCAGACGCCGATATCGCCTGCCCATGACAGGTACGCTATAAAAGCGGCGAAAAAGACTAGCCAGCGGTGAGACTGAAAAACCACAACGCTGAATCAAAAGGGTTAATGAACACCAGTCTAAAAGCAGAAGACGTTGTGACATACCTGTTGGATATTGTGAGGGACCGTACAAAGGTCCAAGGAGCCTGCAAAATACGGAAGAACCTCCACTTCACGACTTTGCTTTGATGGCGTTTGTACTCCCTGTATATATCCTTGTGTTGCGAGCAGGTCAGTAGCGCAGCGAGTACAAGCCAGTCTGGAGACGAAGGTCAAAAGCTTAGTTCATTCTAAGTAGTAAAGTGTAATACATACCTGGAGACGAAGGTCAAAAGCTAAGGAGCGTTGACCTCGATCTCCAGTATTTGGTAGCTACGATTATGTAATATTATAACAACGTTGACATGAAAGGCGCAATACTTCAACACTCCCCCTCGACTGAACATGTCTATGGAGGTATTGAGACCAGTCCGAGTAGTGTGACCATGTGTTTGAGCTTCTCCCTTCCCAGTCCTTTTGTCAGGGCATCTGCCGGCATATCTTCAGTCCGCAAATGAACCACGTTGATGCTCCCCTTCTCAACCTCATCGCGCAGCCAGTAGAAGCGAAGGTCAAGATGTTTAACACGACCATGGTGTTCTGGATTCCGAGCGACTGATAAGGCTGACTCATTGTCGATGTATAGTACTGATGCATGGGGGAATGAATATCCAAATTCAGTAAACAGATTGCGAAGCCAGAGAATCTCTTGACCAGCAGACACAGCAGACACATATTCTGCTTCCGTTGTTGATAGAGTCACAAAGGCCTGAAGGCGACTCATCCAACTGATGGCTCCAGTCCCCATTTTGACGACATAACCACTTGTGGAACGTCCACTGTCCTTGTCTCCTCCATGGTCTGCATCACAGTAGGTCTTGAAGTCAAAGACCTGAGATTGTGAGCTAATGTCAGGAGAATAGACTATGCAATAGTCAAGAGTCCCTTTCAGATAACGCAGAAGTCGTTTAAGTGCTTCCCAATGTGCTGTGCCAGGATTTTTGCTGAACCGTGACAGTACACTCACAGGATAGGCGATGTCAGGTCTAGTAGCAATGGCAAGATAGGCTACTGAACCAAGGACATTGAGGTATGGGGTTCCCCTCATGGTCTCATACTCCTCAGGTGTTTTTGGTGATTGATCTGCTGTGAGCTTTGTATTTGGGTCCAGAGGTGTCAGAACAGGATTACAGTCAGCCATCCCTACACGGTGCAGAATGTCTAGGACATATTGGCGCTGAGAGAGAGAGAGAGATCGGTGGGCTCGATCGCGCTTGATTTCAACACCAAGAAGATAGGATGTTGGACCAAGATCACGAAGCTTGAAATGCTTCCTGAGATCATCGATGACCTTTGTGACACTTTCTGGTGTCTTTGCAGCAATGGTCATATCGTCAACAAAGACAGGGACAATGATGCGCTCATCATCTCTCCTATAAACCCATATGCTGTGTTCACACTTCACTCGCACAAATCCCATGGCATCAGTCAAGGTCGCATGTAGTTTCTTGTGCCATTCTCTCCCAGCCTGTTTTAATCCATACAAGGACTTGAAAAGGCGCCAGACCCATTCCTTTCCCTTTTCTTCAAACCCTTCTGGTTGCTCCATGTACACCTCCTCCTTTAGCTCGCCATTGAGGAATGCTGATGAGATATCAACACTCCAAAGCTCTAAGTCTTCGAGAGCGCCAAGTGCTAGTACAGCTCGTAAGGCAGCCCATTTTGGTGTTGGGGAGAAGGTTTCAGTATAATCAAAAACCAGGTCGTTGTGAATATCCCTTTGCAACTAGTCGTGCTTTATGGCGTTCAATTGATCCATCTGCATTGCGCTTGACTTTGAACACCCAACGACTGCCAACCGGCTTTCGATCCTGAGGACATTTGACCAGCTCAAACACACCATTCTCGATGAGTGCTTGTATTTCCTGTACAGCTGCTTCATGCCAGTTTGCAGCCTCATCTGGAGGACGCCTCATTGCTTCATGGAAGGATCTAGGTTCACCATCATGTGTAGATGCCTTTTGAGCTGTTTGGGTGATACTCTCAAAAGCAATTTCAAGTCCTTCTTCCATTGTCAAGAAGGCTGATGACTGGCCAGAGAATGCTATGCCTGCAAGAATGGCCTCATCTGGCATGAAAACGGTATGTGCCTGCTCTGCATTTTGATCACTGTTTTTATTTTGACGCATTCCACGGCCATAACCAGGACCAGGATCATATAAGCCATCATTGAGTGTTCTATATTCATGCTTGCCTAGGCCCATAGTAGGTGGTGGTGGTGGTGAAGGAGTCAGCTCTGGGAGAGGTCCATTGAATGGTGATCCAGGGGGTGTCATAATATCAGGAAGTGGAGATGTTGGAGGCAATGGACTTGGTGGAGGTGGAGGATTGTCTGGAGGTGGAAGATCATCAGAATCATTGTTGTCATCTCCCCCTTGATCGGGCAGTGCAGGATGATCCGACAGATCCAATGATGAAGGGAATAAGTCACCGAAAGGGTTGGTTAGTGTTTGTGTATTTCCTGGGAAGACGCGCTCATCGAAGATGACATGGCTGGATATGATGAATTTCTTTGTCACAGGGTTCCAACACTTCCAAGCCTTTGTACCTGATGGATACCCAACAAATATACATTTGGTGGTACGGGGTTGCAAACCTCGTCGTTTATTCTTCTTGACATGGACATAGGCCAAGCAGCCAAAAACGCGTAAGTTAGAGACATCAGGTTTCTTCTTGTGCCAGCCAGTATAAGGTGTTGTTCCAGGAAGTGGGGCTGTAGGGCAACAGTTGCGCACATGTACAAATGCAAGCACTGCAAGTCCCCAGAAGGAGGGAGAAAGGTGGGCCTCATAGAGCATGGTAATAGCTCCTTCAGCAATATCACGGTTAGCACGTTCTGCAATCCCATTTTGGTGAGGTTCATCTGGCTCGGTATGACGTCTTGATATTCCTTCATCTATACATAACTGGTCAAATTGGTGACCCATGTACTCCCCTCCACCATCATCTTGTTCTTCCAAAATCTTCAGGCCATGGAAATTCTCAGCATATGCTTTATAGCGTTTGAATTCAGCCAGTGCATCGCTCTTTTGCTTTAGCAGTGCAACAACCCAAAATCGTAAGGCACCACATATAAAAGTGATCCAGTAACGATGACCTTCCAGCGTTGAGACAGGCATAGGTCCCTTGAGATCAGAGAATACAATTGCAAGAGGGCGTGTAGGAAGGAGTGAGGGACCACGAGGAATGTTATGTCGCCTGTGCTTGCCCATGAGGCAGGGTTCACAGATTGGATCTGGACTGGATTTCGTGTCATCCATCTTCATATTTAAGACAAGCTGATTCTCATACATATCCCGGACAATGTTGATGCCTCTATGACAGGTTCGTCGATGCCAGAGAGTTATATCAAGTGGACAAGTACTGGCAGCATTCGAGGTTACCAATCCCAAGATACGAGTGGTACCATTAAGGTATCCAACATTGTTGTCATTGACTGTGGCAGAGAAACGAAGCACTTTGTCTTGAAAGAACTGAACAGATGATCCAGCTATGCTGATCTCATATCCCTTATGGCGAGTGAGATGGAAGGGGGAAAGCAAATTATTGCGCAAATCGGGTACATGCAATACATCCTGAAATTCAACAGCTTCACTGACCCTTCCATCACTCTCTTTCGGCTCAAACACAACTGTCCCCATGCCAGCTGAGTAGATGACTGAATTGTCTGCTAGCCGAATCGGAACAACATGTGGTGTCCAGATGTGGAACCAATCGCGACGGTGGCTCATGTGAGATGAAGCGCCTGTATCCGTATTCCAGTTAGATGATGCTGGAGACAAGGGATCGATACTCGCTTGGCTGGCAGTCTCTTCTGCAATGCTTGACTTCTCCATCTTTCCCTCCCTACCCTTCCTGCCTGATTTCATGGCCTGACGTTCCTGAGTACGCTGCGCAGCTCGTTCCCGGGCTTTCTTTTTGCTGAAGCATTGCTCCTCAGTATGCCCAGGATTTGTACACCACCCACAGATGGTGTCGGATGAAGCTATAAGGGCAGCTTGAGCCTTGGCAGCCATCGCTTTGAACGATGTCGCAGAGGCGGTATCGCGAGAGCGGCGCTGTGTCTCTTCAGTATGAAAGGCGGCGACAAGCTTGTCGAGGCTGAGAGAATGGAGTAGGAGGACAGATGACACGAAGTTGTCAAAGTCAGATGGAAGGGAACGGATGAGGGTCATGGATTGGAGCTCTTCGTCAAGCTGGTCAATGGTGAATTTCGCAGGGCGAAGGGCTTTGATGTCCTGCATAGCTCTGGAGACACGTCCAACGAGGGTAGAGAGGGACTCATCATCATCCTTTCGGATGCTGAACAGGGTATCATAAGCATTGAAGCGAGTACCGGGTTTTTGCTGTTGGTGGATGTCCTTCAGCTTGGACCACATGGCATCAGGCTTGCCCATAAGGAGGCCGATGTGAGCGCGCTGTGATTCATCGATGCAGAGCCAGAGGTATCCAGCGGCAGATGAACGATCCTGCAGATAAGCCTTCATCTCCTTCTTCTCGGCCTTTGTAGGGTTGTCAGGGTCCTCTGGTTCCGGCGTGTCCTCAGTGCCATCGAAATGGCCAAAAAGCCCTTTGATGCACATGTAAGCTTCGAAAGAAGGTGCGAACTGATTCCAGTTGTCCGCATGGAGGTTAGGGAATCCACGCTTGGTGATGTCGGCATTTGAGTCGTTCATTTCGGTGTGGGAATGAGAAGACCGATGGGATCAGGCAAGATGGGCCCTTGATGGTGGATATGACTTCCGAATGGATAGCGATGTTCTTTCAGAGAGTGTGAGCGAGACGTCGACGTCGAACAAGGAGGTTCACGAGAGGGAACGAAAATTTTGTTTGGCTTAGTTAGGCGCGGGGCCCATAACCTGTTGCGAGCAGGTCAGTAGCGCAGCGAGTACAAGCCAGTCTGGAGACGAAGGTCAAAAGCTTAGTTCATTCTAAGTAGTAAAGTGTAATACATACCTGGAGACGAAGGTCAAAAGCTAAGGAGCGTTGACCTCGATCTCCAGTATTTGGTAGCTACGATTATGTAATATTATAACAACGTTGACATGAAAGGCGCAATACTTCAACACCTTGCAATGTCGGATCGAATAGAGGAGATACATGAAGAGCAAAACAGGAATGAAGAACGAAGCAAACTCGAAAATCACCACACCAGAGATGAGTCGGTAAAATAGCCATCCTTCAAGGGTAGTTGTTGTGCATCTCTCTCCTTCAAAGACATAATCTGGGGCAGCATAGATAATGCATTGGAGGATGATCCATATAACGAGCATGAGAGTTGACCAGACCGCAGTCCATCTCTTGGATTCACCTAGGCGCTGGTACAACGTAGTCGACTTGCGCATCATTAGGCGGAACGTGCTGTACACGAGGTAGAGGGAGAGCGGGGAAACGGTGATGGAGAACACAAAATGTGCATCCGCGATCGAGAGCTTTTTGCGCCAGAGACTGATGAATGTCGCTATGAAAATTGTATACGCTTGCATCAGGATGACATAGACTGATGTCTTGAGATTTTCGTGCGACCATGTCATGAGTATGGCTGGGAAATGTAATATCGATCAAGACAGTAGGCTACGATCAGAAGGTTCAACGTACCAAGACAGACATTGGCGATATAGGCTACATAGTGTTGTAATCAGTCACTCCCGTCGATGCGAAGGACAAAACATACTGGATAATCGGACAGCATAACCCTGGATGTCAGGATTCCGGTCACTCTGCGCTATGCAGTCCCAGTACGCAGTGACTTCGTCGTACTCTGCGTCGGTGAGCGTGTCGTTGCTCATGTTGATGGTCAAGGAAAAGTGGGAATGCCAAGGAGATCATAATCACCAGGGATGATATGGCTGGAAACAAGCGCTGGACCCTGCAGACTTTTAAGGGACCAGATGCGTTACAGGATGTTGCCGGGTCGACGTGACACCATGCGGGTAGTTGTTTCATGGTTAGTTGTCAATTTCAGACACAGAGAACGATTCGCACAGAGGCTCGGAGGTGACAGGACGAAAGATATCCAGATGCGAAAGATCCTTGCTTTCTCCTTGGCGTACACTATACAAGTTCGCATCGATAGGAGAGACCAGCAACGATTTCAGAGGCCGTCGGAGGCGAAGACTGTTTGAAAGACTGATAGCGGCGCCTTGATGCGGTACCTGCATGTTTACATACGTACGCGTCTGCAACGACTACAGACCACTGACAACTCGGAAGGCGAAAACCTCTGCATCAATATCAGTATCGTGTAGAGGAAGCGACGTGGTATGGGCATGAATAACCCAGAACGAAACACTTCGCTCTAGGAGAACTGCAGACTAGTTTCTTTCACAGAGGGAATAAGTATATCAGATAAGAGATCATCTGCTCTTGAGTATCAAAGGTTACGTCGAGCGGCGTCATGTTTCAAGGTATAAACAGCACTCGTGAGAACTCCGGTACAGAACAGGCCTGTCCCAAGCCTCTCTGAATTCGACCGGAGTGTTCGATCATCAAGTTAAGAAGTCAGAAGAAATAAACTCAGATCTGGAATGTCCAAAAGACTTACTGCAAAGGCTCTTCTCTCTACCTTGGTCATTCACTTCAGGATCCCTGCATCAAATGTTATCCAGAAGAGAGGTGAGATTTGTTCGTAACATAAGAAATTTAAGCAAGACGCTGCTTAAGTAGCATAAGAAGAGTTAACGTGCAAGATCCATGGTATATACTAGAAGAACTGGGGTAAAGGGCAACGAATCAGAAACCATCCGCTTCACCGCCATATTGCTTTGGCAGTTCCTTGGCCTCAATGATGGGCAGAAGCGCCTTGCCGATAGCGGGCGCTCCGGAACCAACCACTGACATTTTGGCCAGGGTGTTGGCGGAGATGAGGGGCTTGAAAAGCCAGAAGATCCACGTAAGATAGCCTGGGACGTTGACAAAGAACTTCTTGTACAGTAATTCCGGGTAGTGATCGGAAAAGATGCCAGAGGCTTCCGATGCAGCCTGCTTGGAGTTGGCGTCGCGGCTAGAAAGGCTCACGCCGGCGTAGTCTACGAAGGGTTCCGATTGAGAACATGCAGTGTAGAGACAGATATTTAGGACTTACCGTGAACTTGTACGGTTTGATCTACGGTCTCAAAGTCTAGCAATGCCAGGCTCTTTTCCATGAGGGCAACACGCCATCTGTGAACAACCTTAGAACGAAGAGTTTACGCAGCCGCATAAGACGTACCTGAGGAAACGTTGAACGTCGCTGAAGGCAACCTTGGTATCAGTAGCTCCGTATATGTTATACCTAGTCACTGCTATCAGCCTGACTAACGATAGCGAGAGTGCGAGAAACATACACGACCGGCCTGCCTTGCTTGTCCTTTCCATACACGTGTCCGAGAGGATCAAAAACATCCGCGGGAAATTCTTCCTTCACGGCCGACTCGACATTGAACTCGGAACGCCATCGCAACGTGCCAGCCAGCATTGAACGTGCCTCATTGATGCAGAGATTCCTATGGGGGTGATTATAAGACGGCGAAAGAGAGAACAGAGGGTAATGTCAACCTACCGTGCACGAAGGAATTTCATGAGAACAACGCTGACTTTCGCGTCTATAGGACTGGCAGGGTCAATATTGACGCCCCAAAGTGTTATGGCCGTGGTCTTGGCATCTGCATTATCAGGGAGGCCTTCAGCAAAGATTTCAGGCAAAATTTTCTGAGAAAGAACAGGCTCGTGAGCGCTCAACGGAGTTGAAAAATGCACGCACCCTGAACTCTTTGAGAGCATCCCACTCTGCGGTCGTGAAGCGTTCAGTCAATGTGTTTTGAGGCTCCTTTGCCTCTGTCCTAGCTGGCTCTAAAGGTGCCGCTGTTGCCTCCACAGTTACTGGGGCGGCGGCTGGAGGCTCAGGCTTGGGTTCAGAGGCGGAAGCGGCTTCAGCGATCTGTGTCATTGGGGAGGAGGCAAGGTCTGCAGAAGGTGCTGGTGTGGCTTCTGGCGCAGTCAAAGCTGCAGGGACAGTCTCAATTTCGGATATTATAAGAACACGTTGCTATAGAATGGATGGGAAAGGAGAATGAACATAAATTATTATCTTGGCTTATCTGATAAGATTGAAGTTGAGAAAATAAATAAATAACTGTCCCGATGGGCCTACCGCGACAAACACTCGCACTCTCCATTCCCATTGACGACATTAGGCGATTATCAATTCGTCCTCTCAAATGGCTCAGATATGTAGCCTTCACATCAATTGGTACCACTGGACGTCTCGCTCTGACGGCAGACGGCTCTGCTGTGCAAGATAAGAATATCACTTAGGCTGTATAACGGTCTGCTGCTGTAATCTGAGCTTGGTCCTTTTCCGCCCCTTCAACCGATCTGCCTAATTACCGCTCTTCGCAATTCGTTTTCCCGTGTGGCCCTGTCCCACTACCTGCGAATGCTCCCGAGAACTTCACCGTGCAACAGCGTGTGGCCTACGTCGGTGCCCCGGCTGTTGAATATCTTTCGCAATGGTCTGCCGTCTCAGTGGGATCCATGAAACCTCAGGCCTCAGGTGGCAGGGCATCTTCTGGGCTATATGCTGCTTGAGGCACTAACAGTGGAAGGAAAAGATAATGTTACTTTCGAAATTGAGTCGTGCAGTGGAGATGAGACACGACTGAAATGATTAGCCCACCTCTACGCAGCAGTATACATCCGGACCTGTGATTAATTTTTCCAAGTTCGAAAATAGTTGCGTTCATGTTGCATTCTTGGGAGGACCCTTATTCACATGGACGAGACTTCGCCTGATTCATTTGAGGACGCGTCCATCCCAGTATTGGAAGAAAACCTCTGGGAAACAATGCAAACTGTCAGCCGCTGTGTTAATGTTTTCATCATTAAATCTGTTATAGACCTCCAAACGTGACGGACATCGATAGATTTTATGTCGCTGGCACAATCTTCGATATATCGTCGATCTCTCCCACATCGAACCAGGAAATCTTCTGTTCTGTGCTCCAGTTCCATGCGGCCTTGTTGAAGAGGCCCGAATCATACCCATCGAACGAAAGGCCAATACTGCTGACAGTACACAGCAATCAAGGTAATCTATTTTACTTGCCACTTAGCACAATTGAAGATTATTTTATAGCTGAGTCAAGGTTGATACTAGTCTCTGTACTGTGCACTGAGTACACGGAGATCATTCTATCCTGATTCGGAAAGACAGATATCAGCAACGCTGACGACCTGAACCATATGAGTAACATGATGTCTCTGAATTGCGCACTCCATCAGTTCTTTGACGCACTTGATATGTGTCTCGCGGCTGTAGAGGTATTGGCCGTGTTTGTGGAACTCACTTACATCATTGATCCCTCGCTTTTGGAGACAGTTAAACACAGGATGGTGTTATTCCCAGGCATGCTAACTAACATACTTGAAAATCCTGTCACGTTCACATCCTCCAATGAGCAAAATCTTCCTCTTCCTAGCTCTATGCTGTTCGCCATTCACCGAGCGTGCGCTCGCGTTGCATACTTATCAGGCGCTGAACAACACGTTGATGATTTGTTGGATTCGGATGATACAGATCCGGTGACACATGATGGACCGATGGTAGTAATTGGAGAAGTAAGCCAGAAGTCTTGAAATCGAGGGCAGTGAAGCAGTAATAATCGGTTGACTCCTCTAATACTGGGACTTACCGCCTTGACAAAATTTTGGTATTTTGTCATCACCCAGAAAAATCCCTCTGACCACTGGAAATTTTCGTCAAACTACCGCACTGAACGCTGAATGTCCTAATTAAATATGTAATACAGTAAATATACAGTTCCGGGCCTTTGTACTGTAATGAGATGAAAACGGTGATATCATTTGAAACTAAGATAAGAAACGCCCTCTCTGTGGTCGTCGATATTGCTCATGGCGGTCATCAGCCAGCCTTCGGGTTTATCCATTGATCGCTTGCGTGGTTTCATCAAGGGCGCTTGTGACATGTGACCCGCACCGAAATTCCGTCAGGGGGGTCTGTGACTTGTGACCGACGAATCGATCGAAATTATATTATAATACAGTACAAGCTCAGGCTGTACTACTGTGGACCTCGCCGATTCATCACGCGTCAAGTACGAAACATAATCATGTGAAAGTAAAGTTACGATGGGTAGAGCGTCAATCAAGACATTTGAATACAATGAGAAATTTCGGAACAGTTACGGCGGATGATGACATAAACTTCCCACGCAGCCCTGTCGCCACAGCGCTGAATCCTTGACGAATTCGAAAACTTTCCTCGCTTTCTCGGGAATTGCCTTTAGGCCGCCTCTACATTTCGAGTCTCTCTATGTCAGCTCGCTAATACCAGCAACCGCCTTTCCTTACATCGAACCGACATGCTCGACCACGCCACCCTGCTCAATGGTTACCACGACAAGCAACGACGACTGTAAACCGACTCCTGGCAGCAGCCGACCCTGCACTTGTACGCCAACGATTGGAGCAGCGACCGAAAGCCTCGGCTCGACGACGTCCGCAAGGGTGCAGCGACGACTCTGTTCGCACGTCAAGCCGATACATAGGGAAGCCATGGTCACGAAACAGGGGACACAGGAGGGCCCGGGCCTGACGAATCCCGTCGTCCGCACCGCCTTCTATAATCTCCTTTTCATCTTTCTGTGCAGTCTGTGGTACACCTCGTCTGCCCTTTCTTCCAACACTGGCAAAGCTATTCTCAACCAATTCCGCTATCCTGTCACCCTAACCTTCATCCAGTTTGGCTTCGTCGCCATTTACTGTCTCCTTTTCATGTCACCTATTATCCGGTTCACCAGGCTAAAGAGACCGTCACGAGCTATTTTTCAGAGTACACTGCCGATGGGT
>JAUEPR010000307.1:0-28155 GCA_030435655.1 Armillaria novae-zelandiae | reverse complement strand
ATGGAGGGGCGGAGAGAATACCTCCGGGTGAATGGGTACCGGCACTGCCCATACCACCGCTTGAAATACCCCCGCCCATCCCCACGCCCAATAGACTTGAAGATGTATCAATCCGTGGACGTTTGCGATCACCACCGCCCGGATGCGAGTTATACTGCAACATTGGCGGCGGAGCGGGTGACGTGATGTAGATTCCAGGGTTGGGTGAGGGAAGAGAGGTGTGTGGATGAGGTGAAATGGAAGACATATGGTTATGGTTATGATTGTGGTTGGAGAAGTGTTGGGGGGGTTTGGCGAGGACGGGGATGGCGAGTCGGATAACTCCGCTGGGAATTGAGGAACTGTAAATTTGTTTCAGCAAGCGGAACAAGGGCATTGGGGATAACGCAGAAGAATATGAACACCGATAACAGCGGTCAAGAAATATAGGAAGATAATAAAGGGACGATATAATACATGAAGAGCAGCAGAGCGGGCATCAATATGCTAGACACGAGAGGTACTTCGTACAGGCGCGGCAAGACAAAAGGATCATGCCAACTGAGAGGCGTACGGCGAATAGAAAAGAGACGTGTGAACCAGATGAACCAAGGTGGAAATCGAAAGGTACAGCCAAGGCACGGATTTGAAAGCAAACAAGGCAAAAAGCGGCAACAGCAGGCGCTCGCGGAAAGGACACCAAAACCATGAGGAAAGTAGCTGCAAACCAGGTAATATGAATGGCACGTGTCATAAGAATATGAAAAACTGGTGAGCAGGAATGCGTAACGAGACACGTAAACTGAAAGAGAAGGCCAGACAAGATCCCAGCAATTGGGAATAGAGAAAGCAAAGATAGGAAGAACGGATGTACTGAAGAAGAATCACAATTGATACGGAGGCCTGGAATGGTAAAGGTAGCAAAAGCATCCGCATATATGCGTAACATAAGTGAGCGCCGAAGGGAAACAAACGCAGTGAGGCCCAGAAAACATATGGTAAACATATGGAAGTAAATGGCAACAGAGGAGAAGTCAAAGCATTCGGGACGGCGTTGCTTTGGCGTAGGGGGATAAAGCGCGCAGAAAACGAGGCGAAAAGTGGGTGGCGAGAAAGGACGGAGCAAGGCAGGACGCGAGAATACACAACGGAGACGTGTAAAATGGAACTGGCGGATACGTTGGAGAAGTAGAAGAGAGGGAAAGCAAAAACGAAAGAAAGTCAAAATGAAGGAGAGGTACTCACGATTACCTGGGAAACCTTTGCCGACGAAGTCCCATAATCTTGCGACAACGTTGGTAAGGCGTTCGACCTTACGACGCTCGTGAACGAGGGCATCCCACATACGGCGATTATCGTCGCGCATGCCTGCGAGTTGAGCGGCGACCTGAAGAAAAGGAATGAGTGATAATCCGAGGAGGAGAATAAATGCCATGGAAAATCCCGGCACGAAGGCGAAAAGAACACGGCAATGGAAGAATACTCACCTCTCCCGGCAGCTCGACTCTGTGCTTCGCGCCCAAATCGGGCTCTAGTGCTTTGCGCTTGATTTCATCGAGCAAGTCGGGACGTCCCCGTAGAAACTTGTGATGCGAGAATTCCCAAGTCTGAGAGTCGGTAGACGTACGTTGTGCACGATGGTGTACGATTGATTTTGTGGAAGCCGTACATATTGAGCTGTCGCACGAACGACGAGAACTACAATGGCAGTGTCAGATGCTGTTGCTACCATCAGATATTTTAGTGGCACACGTTATTATGCTTGAAGTGGCTGCCTAGGATGCTCCGACTGAACTCTCCCACATTTGACACGACAAACGATGTCCCGAGCTCTGTCCACGCAATAAAATGCGCGGATTTGGGGTCTGAAATCATTCTACCATACTTAATATTGAGAATTACATTGGGGGAGGAAAAAGGAGTACGTACTGATACAACTTTGTGACAAAGTTGTTGGTCGGCATTGGCTTGCCCAGGATACCAATGGTCGCTGATCCTGGCGGTCCTTCTGTTGGTGACGATTCCATATCCTGATCCTGGTCGTCGTCTGTTGGAGGCGGTGTTGTGCTGCTAGTAAAAGAGCGTTTTCTTTCAGTTCGTTGGAGAGACGGTGCTGGGGACGCTGGCGATGAGCCGACAGAAAGCGACGAGAGATTCAGCGACAGGCTCTCGCGGCCGTTCTGCTGTTGCTGTGTGGAGGTAGGGGTATTGCTGCTGGAGCTGGACGTCGGAAACGGTGGGTAGGCCTGGTTAGGCTGGTCAATGGACGAGGCGGGCGGGGAAGGGAAAAATGAATAATCCATCGACGACGGTGGATGGAGAGAAGGAGGGTTGTTTGTGGGTGTGTGATGGGATAATACGAGCCGGGGGTCCGGAGCTTTTTGCCGGCGGGATTTATTTTTCTTATCCTTGCATCATTGCTTGATGTCGCCCATGCGGTCCGCCTTTGAGCACGCAATACGTTATTTGGGTGTCTTCTCCGTCTCAACAAGGAATTCAAGGATTATTATTATTTTCTTATCTTGGTCACCGTTCGCTGTTTGGCTCAGGGGATCTAGCATGACAGGCACTGGCTACACGTGCCTTGCTTCCGTCGGCTTTTGCCTCCGGTCCCTCGTGGCTTCTCTCAGGGCGCTTACCTACCCGCGCGCCGTTACGACCGTATACGTATATACACGTCGACAAAATTTGCTGGGAGCCACCCTTTTTTATCAATTTTCGGTGTAGTCTGTATAGCCAAATCAAAGCGAGCTCTGGCCGCGTCTAAACCACCTTTGAGCATTCCTCCGTTCCGCAGTTGACCTCCCATGCGACACGCTCGCGCTTTACCTCTCACCCTTACTTCTCGCTCTCTCTTTTACCTCCGATCCCCCAGCATTCTTATGCACCACTCTCACGCGCTTTCAATTCTTACCCTTTCGCCCATCATTTTTTCGCGTCCCATTCCCACCGTTACGAGTCCAGATCCATCACGCTCATATACAGATTCCAACTATTTGCAAAACTCGCGTACCGGCTAACTGAGTCACAAAGACAGATCCGTCATTTGACTGATTCTTCGGACTCGAATGGTACCGCGACGCCACTATAAAATATTGCACCAATATCGATTACACCATTTCAACAGGCGGTGAACTCGAATGTGTACAATAATAAAACAAGGAACTTGTCTACCGTAACTCTTACGGCAATTCCAAGTGCTTCATTATAGTACGGTTCAGGTGAGCCCTGACAGCACCCGCTACGCTATCCTCAAGGACACTCTACCCGCGAACATACAGGACGGCACCGAAGCCTACTAATAGCCTACTGCCGCTCAGTCGTACGTAGACAGACGCGCTTTTGTCGGGGCCTTACAATCTCCCAAATGGTCCGACACGCCGACACATTTGTAACGTTCCTCCGTAAAATAGACGTCATCAAATCACTCCGCGTTGGCGTAGTTTCTCCAGTGAAAACGAATTCAAAAACTCGGTACAAAACAGTAACCTAGTACATGGCATTCGATTGCCCCAGAATTTTATTTTCAAGTAGACACTCCAATGCCGGACCTTCTCCGAGCCACCGCCTCTCACCCGACAAAGGCCAGTCAATCACATTTTCTCCTCCGGTTCGCGAAGCATTAAGCAATAGGCAAAGATTTGACTGACCACGAGTCCATCCTGACATAATGTTGTAATAAAGTTGAAGACCGGATGGATGACCACAGACCTAAAAACGTACTCCTCAGTGAGACAGATGATACCACCGAAAGTTTTGACATAAACACCTATTCTCAATTATCTGTTCACCTACCGCTTTACGAGAAACACCCGAACCATTTGAATTGCATTCCAGAAAACTTGCAGGTTGATCGAGGAATTAGAGTCTATTGCAAGGGCCAAGTTTATCACTCACACTATCGACTTTTCCATGAGAAACTCCTCCGCATCAATATCTGACTTTCAATAGTCCAACTGTAGAAGCTCCTACAATAAATATAACTTTCTATTGGGTCTCATTATCCCAGGCTCGGAGGTATCACGATTCCTCGGACCCATCAATCCTAGGACAGTATCCAAGCCGCTGGCGCTGAACTCTCAAACATCAAGGGCGAACGTAGATCTATCATGGGCACGGCCTCCCATCCTATTGGTGGACGGGCGCTAGTTGTCGCTACGATCCTGACCAACGGTCGCCAGTAACAATGCCATGGCACCTATCTAACAATCAGCCTCCTTTCCGACTTCTCTAACTATGCTACTCGGAGTTAAGGTATCCAAACGAACTCTCTTGTCAACGACTACACCTCAACAGGTGAGCTTTGGAACCTCCAGATACTACCCGTCATATGCGGTGGCACATTGTGAAGTTTAGCTGATGGGCAGAACATCTGGACCCAGATTACTGAATTAGATTTGGAAAACAAACAGTTAGACGGATTAGAATTGATACTGAGAATCACCTCCGACCTCGGCCCTGTTCTATAGTTTCTCCCGCTGTAAAAGCATCAGGAATTCCAATACAATACCGCTACTGGCTCCGCATCATAACACGACGGATGGCCCCAAGTTACCGAACAAGCCAACACAGTAAACATTACAGCAGATGACTCGGCGTTCGAGCCAATTATTGTTTGACTAAAAAAGTTCGACATGGCCATCCGGCCGACAGAAAGAATGCCCGAGTGAAGAATCAAAATGCGGCAGGACCCAAGTTACCGAATGCAAATGCTCATTTGTCCAATAGCAGGGTCGGCACTTGATTCCGGGGGATTTTAAGATAAAACCAACAACCAACAAAGATACAAACCCCCGCAGCCAGACGATTGTAAATTATTCCAGCGCCAAGCCAGATATCGTAACTGTGTACTCATGTATTTCGAAATCGAAAACTTAAATCCACAAGGCCACTAGGACTCGATCTCCCCAATCGTAAATGATCATCACCGACACATGCGGCTCCGAGTCCTGATAAGTTCCGTCACGAGAGATAAATAGAATAATTGATAAGCAGGGAGCATCTCCCGCGTGAAGAGAACTCACTCAAGTGAATTAACTAGTCAGAACATATGAACAAGCGGCCCATTTTCGACGCGCTGAGGTAAAGTCCTGCCATATAGCTCGATCAATATTTTTCGACCTGATGTCGCACGGCCTTGCTCACCCATATTCGGAGTTTCATTACGCGTCAATTGTATCGCCGGCTTTCCGCCAAATAGGTGAGGACACCCTTGATATTTAGATAAACTGCGTGAACGTACGGAGACCTACGGTCGGACTCGGAGAACTTTGAAGGCTAGACCCAGCAATTGATCAAATCTTCCATCCATGTCAGCGGTTCAGAATCGCGGACGAGAACCCAGTCACAAGGCTCAGAAGTCGACAGTGGCTTAAGCATTAGAGCAATTCGCTCCAGACAGCAGGTCCAGTCTGTAGTACGCTCCAGGTGCAACTCAACCATACCCTCCAAGTCGGCCTACGGTCACGAAACAAGAGGGATCAAGCGCACAAACAACCGGCAGACACAGGAACGTACTAGTATAGCCATTGATTTACCTAAGGGGCGTTTTTGAATTTGAGTGCCGAAAATAAAAGTCGACCGATCGACCTTACAGGGGTTTTTGATGATCTTTTGCTGCGTAGGGCGCCTGATGAAGCGAACCGGGGGCCGAGGGATTGGCTTGAAGAGAGGAATTCCCATCGACATATATTCGTGTGATCACTGATCCAGCCTGGCAAGGGGTAAAAAAAACTTTAGAATTCATGAGTGTCGACATAAGAACCCAGGTCCAGGGCTGAGAAATAGCTGTGAATGTACGTGAGTGTCGAAGGGAAGCTGCTTATGTGGCGTTGCTTCCGGTACAAACGCTGTGGGATGAAAAGGAAATAAGCAGGAAAATCGCCGCCGATGGATCACCGGTCCGTGTCCCGGTGTCGCAGCACGTGACTGACGCGGACCTCGACAAATCAGGACAAACTCCATACTTGCACGTCACCATGACTGCTAACGGATGCTAGGATGTGGGCGCAGTCCGCCCAAAATACGGGGTAATCTCCGATGGAAATACCCGATATTCTGTGCAGGTTCGTATGCTGATCTGCAGTACTTGCCTGAGGCCATTGTTAACCGAGACGTGGTGTAGGCGAAGTCGGCCCTGGTGATCTTCGGTGAAGGCACAGGAGCTTGGATACATGGCCATCGTGTGGTCCTTGGAGTAGTTGAGGGGCCTCCATTCTAATGTTGCTATCATTCTCCCTCATTTATCCAGGCAGGACTACACAATTTCAAGACATGGATTCAAGTCAAAGACAAGAATGTCACTTAAAACGGAAACCCCGTCTGTCTCTAACTCCAAGCCCCAAAAGATGCAGATCGGACGGCGTCAAATCACGACGAGGGATCCTCCACCGACGAAAACTGCGCTCGCTTAGCCTATGTGTCACCAAGTCTATCTATCTCGATGCGCAGGCTTTTCTCCGTCACTCCCTTCAACGTAAGTTCGTCTGCCGTCCATTTACAAGAAAGTGTTCAACTTGCCCATTTCGACGTCTGGCTGCGGAAAAAGTTGAGGCTAGACGACTGCTGCCAAGATCCAAGAAAATGCTGAATGGTTCATTTTGCAAATTGTGTAGTGCTCGGAGGAATCCAAGACGCTCTATGTAGCCCATGCACAAACCATACTAATACGTCCCCAAGACTCGGGGTTGCAATGTAGTTTCAAACATTGACGAAAATGGTGACCTCCCGTCGTGAACGGATTTCTACCAAGAAGAAACGGATCAGGATTCCGATCTCGTAACATTCTCCGATATTTTTATTTCCCTTCGCCAGACGGGACGACCTTTTGGATACCAGCAGTAAACACCATGCAAAGCTCTACATGGGTACAGAGAGGATAAAACATTTGTCCCAATGTGTAGAGAACCGGCCTCGGTGGCGATGAACTCCACCAATGAAAGGACGGGATTGATTGTACTTGGATGCCATGACGGCAGCGGCGGAGCCTGTGCCTTTCGAAGAAGTTTTACTTCTTGCCGGCGCGCTTCTGCTGATTTATCGCCAATGGCACTTGCCTTTATTGTCTTTCTCAGTATGTCTATCTCCCTTCTCCTCATTCTGTGCCTTGATCATGATGGATTGATTCGGTATTAGCAGGTGCTTTGCACCTGGGAACACGCACTGGTGATGGACCAAACATTTCCCATAGGGCAGACCACCTGAAATTATCAATGCGGCATACATTTTTACTCCTTCATAACCTTTGTTCGATATATTTTGATATCAACTCTGACGCCACGCCCAGCTTCCGACTAGCCACCACATGGTCTTTAAAATCAAATTTGTGGCAAAAACTCGCGAAAACCTTGTATTTTTGTCGATGAATATCAACGATGTACGTTATGTGACGTTTAGCTCTCTCGAAATTGGACGATCTGCAGCTTTGTATCCGGCACGTCGCGTCGGGCTACTCTCAGACCCGGCTCCTGGGTGTTGGATCGTAGTTGCCGAACTGGTAATGGTCATTTGAAATTTTCGAATCATTGCCGTCACCTTGCGATGTTTGGAGGCGTAGCTCTCCTCTGCGTTCCAGTTTATATCCTGAACAGTGTACAATAATTTTCTAGTGGTGCTTATAGCAGCTACCTCGCGGGACTTTTTAGGCCCCCGGATCCTCATTTTGTGGCGTTCAGGCTGGTATGAGCAGGGCGCGTGTACGATTATCATAACAATCATTAGAGTCTGGAACTAGTCTTTGTGCACACACGAGTCTGCGACAGTACTTTGTACCTTTCATTGAAGTCGACCAAAGAAAGTGGCCTATATGCGTACGAACTGACACGAAGGAGAGGCGAGGTTCCGATCATCATCCCACGACACGCTTGTACAGTTTTTCACTGGCTACGAAGCGCCCGCTAGGAACTGAGAACGCGACGACCCGATCCCTAAGAAGCACGAGACTTGTCCTTACTCCACTCGAGTGCTTCCATTCCGGCCCAACTAGGCCTGCAAGCCTGTTATGTTACCCTGCTTTTTTCGCTCCTTTTGATTGCGAAAAGATGCACTAAGGTTCGAATAAGTATCATGGACATGGCTGCATGAGAGTGCAAACACTTCTTTAAGAATACAAAGAACGCTAACATAATTTAGTAATATACACGATCAGTATAATATCATGAGCCCTGCGTACATTCAGTCTAAACCGGGCACGTTCGCCTACTGAAATTCAGGAATGTCAGCCTCAAGTCAGCAGTCTTGGATATAATTTAAAAAAAGGCTACGTGGGGACTGCCTCCTCAACATATAGCTCCACTTTCACAGCGCCTGCATCAAAGATTAAGTCACTGGGCTATCAGTGAGAATTCTTCAAGTTACATACCCAAAACACCGACTTACCAGCGAGGGAAGAGCCTGGACCCAGACCACGGTTGACGAAGAATGCACTTCCGAACAGCGGGGGGACGCTTGCGATTGTGGAATAAGATTATTATCTGCAAATGCGGATGCGGACGACAGACAGGGTATACCCATACTACTGTATGTGAGAATGCTCTGAAAGGTAAGGTAAATGCTAGATGCCGAAGGCAATTCTGATAACGGGAACAATTTAGTGGACGCTTTCCTTGTACGTGAATCCGAAAATGATGTTGTGATGAAAACAATGTACTGGCAATCAACCCGACCTTGAGGCTACTGAGTCCTTGTGAGCCATCCACGCACTCAACAGCGGCCTGCAGTAGCCCTGGAAAATCGCAGTCAAATGCGGGATTTCTGATAGAAGGCGTATGCAGTGAATTAAAGAAGGTCAATGAGCGGCGGCATTTGCAAAAAATTAAATGAAGGTACTAACTTTAAATGTACCACTAGATACAACGCACGCCAGGAAAGGCAGACCACTGATGCCCGCATTGAAGTTGTATATGTCAGTGAAGAACAGTGAGAAGGCCGCCGACCACAAGCAGAAAACTGCGTCTGATAGGAACCCCGTCAATCATGCATACATTCAGCAGACGCAATATATAGATTATACTCACAGACGAGGTCAAGCTCGGTGTTCATGGGTACAAGAACAGACTCCTTGGCGGGAACGAAGAGACATATCAGTGCCTCCCGTATGATGCCCGCAGTCGACTCGCCTTAAAAAAATTCCTCTCGCTGTGGGATCACAACTGTTGATTGACTGTCAGATTTCTCGGTCGCTGTGTTTGCATCAATGGAACCGTTAGCCTGAAAAGTCTCTGAGAAAAGCGGCAGGAGGAAGGGGAAAAGCGAGCGCGGCGTCGGCGGTCCAGATGAGCTCTTTTGGTGGCCAGCGCCGTCTGTTCGCTTGAGCTGCTGATTGGCCGACGACTTAACTAGTGATAGGTCTGGCAACACCTACGAGTGCCTAGATTCCCGGCACGTATGCGAACTGACATAGGGTAGATCTTCGCCCATGGTCTCGAGACTGCTGGCAGGGCTGGCAACAGTTCTAGTGAGGAAGCAAGATGCAAGAGCCTACTCATGTTCTGCGCCGTGGCGACGGCTGTCTGGGAGACGAAGAACAGGAAAAGTGTCGCTATGAACACCGGGGTGCAGCCCATAATAGCATGTCCTTGCACAGGTCACGAATATGACACTATTTCTGTACAATGACAGAAATTAAACAGAAGGATATATGTGGTTAAGCGTCTACATACCATTGCCAAGAATATATAGCGTTACTAGGCAGTGTTCGAAACGAATTCAGTGCACCTATGTCCGATTTTGATGTCCCTCAGACACAGCTACTTCGATTCTGGGTCCTTTGAATTTACGGCACGGTCATTGTACATGAATCGTCACGGTGGGTCGTCGGTCGACGGTCCGTCAGCGAACGTACCAAGGAAGTTCAAAACCGGGTCGCCAACTAGCGTAGGGCAAAGAAACAGTTGCAAGAGGTCTCGTCGACGACCTGACCTGCAGTTGAGTCTCAAAACCTGTCCTGGACCTACCACGATTCTAGTTCAATCGGCGAAAAGAACTTCAAAACTCCAAGAGCGGGATGCCGTTTTCCTGACCAACTCCGGAGTCATTCGACGGGTCATATGTAGTACTTTCATAGAGACACTACGTTTCGATGGCACAATTTTGACTAGGTGAATGGGGAGGTTCGGGTGTTCCTCAGCTACTAGCAAAAGGCCGGATTCCGACTCGGACTCTGTCACGGTAGTTTTCTATTGCCGCGGCGCGGCTTATTTAGGAACAAAGCCGCGTTTTGGCCGCCGGTCCTTCTAAGAAATGCTCAGCACCGTGAGGTGATGAGATGAGAAGGCAGAATGTTTAAACAAATGAGTCACTGCCTTCAGTGCTTGGACGCACGCGTTTTTTCGTTGTGATGAAATTTAGGTAGACGCACATGAATGATGACTCGGAGCGGTACCGCGGAGGGATTAGATCACGTGCCGCGGAAGTATATATTTAAGTTTCCCGCCGATTCTCTCAGATACAAGTGGCTACCATGCATCCGGAAGTCGAGAAGATCAGGTTCATCGTCGACGATGTTTCGTTCACCAGTGGAAGCTTCAAAATCAAAAAAGAACAATGTCTGCTTTACTATAGGTGTAGCCCTGAAGATTCTGCTGCACGGTTCGCTGTTCATTCGCACTTTGTGCTCGTACTAACAAACGATACGTTAGGGCTATAAATCTTGCTCATCCCACAGACGCAGAGTTAAATACGCTGGCAGAAGCCTGTAAACCAGCTCCTTTTGGTCGAGATTCTGAGGAGGTCCTCGACGATACTTACCGCAAGGCTCTCAAGCTTGACACAATACTTTTTGCCACTGCATTGGATCTCCAGATGACCAAGATTCTTGACCAAATTCGCGTAGATCTAATGGACGGAGTTAAATCCACACAGAAACGAATCCGACCTGAACTATACAAACTGAATGTCTACGGTGGGTGGCAACGGATTTTTTAAGTTGTTGGTCTTCTTGTCCTCATGTACCTTCATCAGGCGAAGGATCTTTCTTCAAGTCGCACAAGGATACGCCTCGTTCTGAAAATATGTTCGGTTCTCTCGTCATTGTCTTTCCTACTGGTCATCAAGGGGGTGGCCTCGCTCTCCGCAGCCACGGGAAAGAATGGGTCTTTGACGCTAGTATTCTTCTTGCCAACAGCACCGCCGATGAGCCGGAGATTGCCTATGCGGCATTCTACAGCGACGTTGAACACGAGGTCTTCCCCGTCACCTCGGGCTCCCGTGTCACTTTGACTTACAATCTATACCAAGAACAAGACACGCACACACAGGTGACAGTAAAGGATACGAGAACACACAACATTACCTCTGAAATCAAGCAGTCCCTTTCGAAACTTATACGGGATCCGACGTTTTTCCCTGCAGGCGGAAAGCTTGGATTTGGGTTGCGACATCAATACCCCTTAAAAGCGAACAGAGGGCCATTTGACATCGAGGATGTCGTTGATCTTCTCAAAGGAAGCGACGCAGCTATTTACAGAGCTTGCCAGAGTCTCTCTCTGTCTGTGGATGTCCGGGTTTGCTACACGCCACAGGACTCGGACACCAATCGAAAATACCTTCTCGACGGTGAATTGGGCAACTTCAATCTCTTGGAGGGCAAACTCAGCAGTTGGATGAAATACGAAGGGTATGAATCTGTCAAGGATCAGGAGGACTCGGAAGACAGCCGCGTCCGCCATACGACTCGTATTCTTTGGGTAACACCTACGACGAAATTGAGTCGAGTGACCTCGTCGTTTGCGGTTTACGGTAACGAACCGGATGTTGGTTTCCTTTACGGAGATATTTGTCTTGTTGTTAAACTTGGTAAAGTTGAAGGCAGCAATGACGACGAAGAAGTTGTGAACGACGAAGGAGAAGTTGTCAACGATGAGGAAGAAAGTGTCAGCGACGAGGAAGAAGTTGTCACTAGTAGTGAATCTGACGGGTACTATTAAGTTACTTCTTTCTACATTGTCCCTGTACAGAATTGCTACTCGAATGCTAACGAATAATGTAGTGTATGTACTCATTTCCCCCTCTAATGTTTGAATATTCACCAGTGATCGTCAGCTATCAGCTGCGTGGCTGAATGGACGCGTTATTTGCGCCTGTTGGTCTACCGCCCTCATCGCCTTGGTCTATCACGACGATGACGACGAGCACTAACGACACTCTCCGTCCTTCGACGAACAATCGCCTACCATCGCTTAACCAGCTTGCTGCTCGTATTAACAGCAACGTTCCACCCAGCCAATCGCCCAGCTCATCGACATCGCTACGACCTCGTCTCGCCACATCCCAACTGCGGACTGGCTCAACAACGTCAGTCGCATCCTCAGTAGCGACCGCGGACTCTGTTGCGGTCAACGCACCGACGACGAGGTCGACCTCACCATCGTCACCCGTAGCAGAAGATGCGGAGGTCGTCAATGGCGGCGAACCGCTGACGGCGGAAAAGCTGGAAAAGCACAATCAGTTGGAGGGACAGCCAGAGAAGAAGAATGTCAAGGTTGGGTACAAGAACATCCCGAGTCTGGATGCGATTACTGCCAGGCTTGCTATCAAGACTCGTGGGTTGAGCATCGATGGCTCGGTGAAGCCGCCGGAAGCAGAGATGATTGAGGATCCGAAGACACCGGGAGTGCCGATGAAGGCGCCTGAGCACCCTCTGCAGTATCTTTGGACAATCTACCACGATACAAAAGCCAAGTTTCCCTACACACCCGCGTCCAACTCTCAGCCTTCCACCGCCACAGACGGTACCTTCTCTCATTCGACTGAATCCAACGACTACGAAGCCGGCCTTACCGTCATTGGCGAATTCAACACAGTCGAAGACTTTTGCCGGTACTTCAACTGGCTTAAACCGCCCTCCAAACTTGAGCGCAATTCAAATTACCACCTTTTCAAGTCAGGTATCAAGCCTATGTGGGAGGACGAGGCCAACGCGAATGGGGGCAAGTGGGTATTGACGATGAAGAACAACCCCGGGTTGTTGGATCGGTGCTGGAACTGGCTCGCCATGGCCTTGGTGGGTGAAGAGCTCGAGGAGGGTGACGAGATCTGCGGGGCAGTCGTCAGTCTCAGGAGCAAGGTTGATAGGATTCAGGTCTGGACGAGAAGCAAGGACGATGTAGAGAAGCTCAATAGTATTGGGAAGAAGCTCGTCAAGCTCCTTGATGTCTCGGAGGCAGACGGGATTGGACTGGAGTTCCAGTATAATACGGATGATAGGCCACAGCCGAACAAGTTTTTGTCGATCCAGGCGATGCCTCAGACGGGTTATCGCAAATCGGAATCACAGCAGTCACCCGTTCCTAGCCCAGGTGTTTTTGGAGGTTTTGGTGTTGGGATTGGTGGGAGCAGTGCGTGGAGGGGATCCAAGAGGGGTTAATAAAAATTGTAAGGTGTACAATGTAATTTACTGTCCACTTCCTACTATTTATTAATGACTGTTTCTTGAGGACTGGTCACAGCGCCAAGGTTCTGCAATTCCTGGCTCCGTTATGCCGTTCAGCGTTGCTTTCACTATTTTTATCCTCCTGCATCTTCATCATGACACTTACCGTATATCATCAGTACCTTACAGCTCTTCAGTATTATAAACCAAACTCTCAACGCACAGCTTTTGTTCAATCTTTGTCCGGAAAGATACGACTCGAATATCAGGGACGTCACGGGGGGCAAGTATTTAAAGTCAATCCTGTCGAAGCTGAACGATAACCAGCTTACCGTTGGTATCTCGCGAAAAAAACTCGTGAAGAGGTGGCGGCGGCGCTGGCCTCGAGTGTGCCGTCGCATTGCTAGTTGTGCCAGCGACATTGCGTGTTTCCTGGCCTAAGTATATGTGCCTGATGGATTAATCCGTACTCGGTCATAGCATAAGCGTTCGAGACATGATTCGATACATTCATCGCAATCTCTCATCCGTCTTCAAACTGTGATTCTGACTCAAGTATGGGAGCCTTAATCATCTGATTCCCGCCCTGTGTTTCCAATTTATGCTCAACGACGCCGAAAGTATACTAGCAGGACATCGTATACGTCATGAAAAATGACATTGTCATCTGGACTGTAGAAGAAGACGGCTTTCTGTCTGTCTTTGCCCCCATTTCCGTCAGTCAAAGGCCAGCCCCGCAGTTCTCCGTTTCTTGAGCCGCGACTTCCCCATATTAATAACTGTCTGTCTCCTTAGCGACGAGAAGAATCTCTCGGCACGTATACGGAGGCGCTCCTTCTCTGTGGGATGTCCTCAAAATACATGCTGGAAGCAGTCCCCATAGTGACGAGATGAAGAAGCACGGTGATGCTCGTCAAGGTGATTATTGAATTCTTAACTTCGGTGATGACGATGGATCAATGCTAAGCGCCTGCATACGGTGAGCGACAAAATAAATCTCAGCGTTAGCTTACAGGTTATTCTCCGCGCAGATAATGCTGTTAAAAGGGAGACAATTCATCATCTACCCCGGTTCATTGACAGTCTCAATGCGAACGTCGACTTCGGACTCGAAATCAGTGGCGTACAATGTGCCAACGTAGTTGCCGCACTACAAAACAACACTGTCCACTGTTACCGTTGCATCCAATCTCTGAACACTCGTACAAGAATAACCTCGCGTTGTTTATCGGAGGTGACCAGCGACCCATGGACGATGTCAATTGCTTTCATTTGATGCCAGGAGAGCCACAAAAAAAATTAGAAAGAACAACACAATGAATCATGCGCGAGCGTCGTCCTCGCTCGAATCCTGAACAGTGGCCTTGTACTGATTGTCGGCTGTCTCGGCAGTACTTCCGACCTTCATTTATCCCGCAGAGTGATCTTCAACCCGAATTTTTCTCCTAGCAGCCAATCGGACGCGCTGTTTTTTAATTACGATCACTCCACCGTGTCAGACTTACGGAAAGCATTACGTAGCGAAGAACTTGAACAAGCTTACAGTAAGTCTTTGCACATACACCTTCGAGTCTGGACTCTGGAGCGAGTCGGTTGACATACATAGCAATATGTCGCGAGAATCACGTCCATCCTACCCTCGGTCCGAATCCTAAATCGCGTATAAAAGGACCTAGTTTGCGCTCACTTTCTTCAGCATCTACTACACCATGTCTTCAGAAACCGCTACCAAATTTGCCCCTTCTGACCGCGCCTCTGTTGCCGGAGGACAGCTCGTTGGACAGTCTCGCCAGGGAGCCGTCGCACCCAAAGCAGCTGTGAAGCTGCGCTTGGACCTCAACCTCGAGGTTGAGATCGCCATCCAGGCCAAGGTCAACGGTGACATCACCTTGTCGCTCCTGTAAGCTAGTATGCCGTTTATTACCGAGGGTTTGACTAATTGATTTCATGTAGTGAGTAAATACTCTGAAAAATGAAGAGCTAGAACCGGAATGCAGTGGTCGAGTTTAGGTGAAGTTTTTTTCTTTTGGAGGGCAATTGTACCGGATGCTGATTCTCGTTCCGTTAGGATCTTTGTCGGGATAAACACGTTCAGACTTCACTAAAATCGTTTCACGTACTAGTTCTCCTTTCCAATTCCTCCGCATTATATCGGTGTATACATTTTTTTGTACCAATTCCAATGTTGCTTGAGGATCATCGTGTATCGTGTCTGAGTTTTCTGAGTATAAGCATTCGCTCGAGTGTCTGAATCTATGCTTGTAAGATTTTATAGGTGGCCCGCCCTAAAGTTCCTTCCTATACAACGGATGATTTGTGAGGAGTTTCAGAGAAAGCGCGTTCTTGATTATTTGAAAGGTAGGGTGAGACGTAGAAATTAATGTCGAAGAGTAATTCATTGATGTCGAACATGAGGCAGACTAATCGAGATTTGAAATACGGTTTATTCGGGAATGGCCGTGTCCTGCCAATACAACCAAAACGAAGTTCACAACCACCAACAGCAAAGGTCGGCACAGTATTGTGCGATCTATAGATGGTACGGACATTATTTCCTCGAAATTCAGGTATGGACTCCGCTGATTTTGTTTCCCCAGTCAGAATTGCAAGTATGCTGTCCCGCATGTGGATTTGACGTTGCGACACCAGTAACGCGGTTCACCAGCGCACCGTCCCCATTTTCTGTCCTGATTACCACCAATGGAAGAGTATCTACTTCCGATGACGATTTCCTTAGCAAGTACCTCCAAGGAGTCCGAGCAGATATCTTTGCCCAGGACGATGTTATCCGGCGGATCAAATCTTCTCTAACCAGAGCGGAAGACGAAAGGGATCGCCTCCAAGGCGTTTTCGATATCCATACGGTGCTCAGGTCCCCTTTCCACAGATGCCCCCCAGAAGTTCTCGCCGAGATCTTCCACTTGACAATCGCTACACCAAGTGGCGGTCCCCCCAGCCTGAGAGGTCTCAATGCTAGGCTTTCAAAGATAAGTGCAGTATGCCATTTATGGAGGACCACGGTGTTGTCAAATCCATTTCTTTGGGCTCGTTTACGTCTCGTTGGGGACACAAGAAACAAAGGCTTAATGCCTTTGTTACAAACCGTGCTAGACCGTTCACGCGACGCTGATTTGAGCGTTTACTGTCACTCAGAGTTTGATGTCGACACAGAGGAGGGGGCTGCTTTTGCTAGGCGCGCTCTTGGCACAAGTCAACGATGGAAAAATGCGAGGATCAAGCTCAGCACTGAGAGCAACATAGACATCTACGCCCCAATTCGAGGCCGGCTGCCCAGGCTTGAGTGGCTGGAACTTATCGGTCACTCCTGCGATGTGTTGCGGAGTGGTCCACGCATTGACGCTTTTGAGGACGCGCCTCAGTTACGAGCGCTTGTTCTGGATGGCAGAATACCTGTCCAGAAGTTGGTCCTTCCTTGGAGCCAGATAATCAACCTCGACATAAAATATGTCAATGACCGTGATAACCTCAGTGTGCTTTCCATGACTCCCAACCTTCAAGTCCTGACGATTGATAGCCGAGCCCATGGTCAGAAGCTGAAGGAGTCGGAAGACATTGTCACATGTCCATTCTTGCGACGTATCCATGTGGACTACCTAGCACTGCTCCAGTCCTTCAATTTTCCCTCCTTAGAAGAACTTACCATCAAGGACCTCGCTTCTGACCCCGATGATACGAAGGCGGAAGATATTTTCTATGATTTATTGGAACGTTCTGGTTCTCCCATAAAAAAGCTGAAACTGGCGGTCCGCACCAACGTCACCGATTTCCCAAGAATGTTTGACATAGCGTTTAAGCTCGTGGATTTGGACATTACACTGCCCTCTGCAGCCACGGCGACGCCGTTCTTCCGGGTTCTGCTCTCGACGGGGGATGAGACTGATGTCCTTCCTGAACTGCGGTCTCTCAAAGCAGAATGCCGTGCCATGACCTATGTCAAAGACACGGTAGAAGTGGACGACATCGTTGATATGATTGTATCTCGATACCATCCACCCAACGCAGCCGTAACCAAGATACAGTCGGTTCATATCACATTACCATGCATTTCATTGTTGCGCCGACAATCATTCCAAGCCCGCCTGAACAACCTGCCAGACTTCCTCCACCTCATTTCGACTAGAGATGAGATATACAGTGAGTCTGGTCATTGAGATTGCTACCTATCAACTTCTTACGACTGTCCTTAGCCAGTTTTATTTGTATGGTCCGATGAGAGGCTCGTCGGGCCACTGGAATTGCGCATTTTTCGATATGTCAGCGATGCTTTTCATGCGTTCAGTGTTCATACAAAGCATAGCCGACTCATTGGAGGGAGATAATTGCAGCCACGTCTGACGTTTTGGGGCGTTCAGTTTTTACGAGAGAGTACGCACTAGATGTCACCTTTCTACACATAGATGTGCGGTTCATATTCATACTCATTCTACATGCCCGTCGCATGATGAAACGGAACCTGAGGCTACTTTCCTTCCATCCCCTAGACTTGACAGGCGACTTCAGTGGGACTCCTTTTTCTACCATAATTTTGGTGTATTGTCGAAGCGGGCAGTGAAGGCCCAGTCGGTTAGTGCCTCGACAGCTAGGCTCTTGATTGTCCCGAACGCTGGATAATCTCGACCGTCGTGATCATACTTGTTGATAATTCACACTGAAGGGGTTCGATGGTCGTGGCAAGTTGAGCGTGTAGCAGCAGTTTCTTTCTCTGCTAGAAAAGATCGGAAAGAATCAAGAAAAGTGAGGGTCGATGGTCGTATTTGGCTCGATCGGCGGAGAGAGCTTCGCTGGGGGCCGGGCAGATGTGATACCGGAATACGGGGTCGTATTACTTGTAGGAGATATTTCTAAGTCCATGTGATGGTTGAACAGAGGAAATCCTCCCAGGTAGATTGTCGATCCATGAGAGTAAGAATTGCTGGTTCCAGAGCCCTTAGAAGAGACCGGCAAACGCCGAGTTTCGTCTTTCTCTCTACCACCATCGATCCTCATTGCCAGCTTAAGTGCTTGAGCAATTATCCCTTCCAGTACATCGTTTCCCCGGTCAATATCGAAGGAAGGTCTTCTCCTTCTCAGTTCCATCAATGGCAAATTTGCGAGCAACCACGTTGTCTCTCCGAATAACTGGTCGCCACATGAATTCTTTCTTTACCCTATTCTTTTCCCGAGTGAAATGACCGTCCTACACTCGAGCTCATCCACTGAATAATCACCTAATGACGCCCCAAGACAGCCGTCGCACCACCACACCTATCTCGCCCCTTCCTCACCACTTCTTCACAGTCATTTCTCTTGTGGCTCTACGGTGACAAGGTCATCGAAAGACGAAAATTCTTACATAGACCTTTCTGGAAAACTCGCATGCATATCACGATTATCACTAGACGAGGAGAGCATCTACTCGTGTCTGACCCAGCTATTTGCGACTCAGGGGGACCTCATGCCACCTCGTTTCATAAGCTCTCGACAAATAGCTGAATTCTCCACAACGATAGACGCCTATACTGCAGATCCCGAATTCACTGTCCCAAAACCATATTCGTCTCGCCAGCGCCAGACCAACCCATCCGCCCCGCAGATAGGGCTCCTATCCATCACTCTGCAGTAAACAACGATTGCTCAAGATCCATCCACCATGCATGGAGAAACGAAGGGTTCTCGAACGGAACGGACGGTGCAATCATTCATCGCCTACTTCCAGCTATCGATGTCCTTCGCCATCTCACTTTTTCCTCGGTTTTCTATAGTTACGTCCGAAGCGCCAGGAGCACATCTCACCTTGCCATTATGGTCGGATATCGTTCAGGCGAGCGGGGATCGCAACTACCCGAGCTTCCGATGATGTAGCGCTACAAAGCACCCAGCCTTTTCGCGGCCTCAGCCGTCCCTTATTGGGACGTTGTGATGATACCATACCAATGCCAACACTTTGATCACCACAAATGGCAAACGGTAGCGTATTTGGTTTCCTCGCAGCGAAACTGGGGTATTGAATGTCACCTTTGGACTGTATACTGTCAAGATTTTTCTGGGTGTTGCATGTATCTCGTACAGGACATTCTTCAGGGTCTGGACATTGGAGATGAAATTCGAGTCACTACTATGGTGACGTAGGCTGTGTAAGGAGGCGGTACAAGCACGCCTTTATAATGGAGCGCGTCAACCAGATTTTAACGTACGAACGATGCTCCCCGTCGAACTTTGTAACCTCATAATCGACCATTTCCACGACTCCAAGTCATCCCTCTTTGCTTGCTCCCCCGTCTGTCGTGCTTGGATTCCTGAATGCCGTTTTCACCTCTTCCCCAACTTGCGGCTCTGTCGCGACACCGCGGATACATTCTTCCAGCTATTCGAGAGCTCACATGCTACCCTTGCCTCAGCTCACATACGAGCGCTTGATGTCGCCCAGAATACTGTTATTAGAGGCGAAAATCTTGAAGGTGATCTGTTTGAGGGTCTGACGTTCCAGCGCGTCCTGACCCGGTGCCCTCTAGATGTGTTTGAGCACGTGCAGAAGTTGTCGGTGACATGGGTTGGCTGGTGGACGCTGAATTACTCAGAGAGACTGAGTATTAGGCATATATTTAAGAATGTGACCGAACTTGAGTTGTGGATGATTGCTTTTCAGGTGGCTGAAAAACTTCAGGCTCTAGTTGCTTCGTTCTTAGCACTGGAAGTCTTGTCCTTACGAGCTATACGGTTCAGGATCAACGATTCGGAGGAAGATCACTGACGCTGGCTACCAGTCAACTTGCATACCATCTCGTTCAACGATGTGTCCAACCCTCGTGTTATACAATCATTGATCCCTTGTCCATCCCTTCGAGTATCCACGTGTCACTATGTGAATTTTGCTGACTTCACGCCGACATTGGCTGAAGAGTTTGGAGAGCTACTGTCCTTTACTGGCGAGCGTTTTGAGGATTTTGGATTCACTATCCAGGCTGCTGCGTGCCTTAATGACGGAGTTGATCTCGATGCCCGATTCAAACTCGTCAACCTTGCACGAGCGTCCAATCTTCGACGAATTTGACTACGGATTGAGGACAACCAGTACCTCCTTCCGTTCCTCATACGCCTCATAGAGTCCCACTTTTCCACTCCCCCGTTAGAGATGCTGGACGTCTTTTACCTGTCCGTGCAGAATGTAGATTGGGAGAAGCTCGATGATATCCTGCAACATCCCTACTTCGATGCAGTCAGAGAGATCAAAACATCAGTCCAGACGTACTTTCGCCGAGATGATGTCGTTGGGAACAATATCGCAAAGTTTATGGACAAGTTACCACAGTGTCGGGCGAGAGGCATATTACGGCCCGCGGAGGGGTATCAGTTGTTCGATAAGAGTCGGTTTGGATCTCCAGTACGACAGAGAAAGAGAGACAGACTTTTGAATAGGATGGCTGGTGTAGTGGCTGGCGGTTGAGGTATGCCCTGTTGCTATGCATGCATGCGTTATCAGACCGCCAACTCTATTCGTAAGCACTGATTGCTTTCTTCCATGATCCTACAATTCAAATTCGATTGCAGGACAAAATGTCCCTCAATCACCTCACAAGCTTATTTTCAACCAAAACATATTTCTTTTGAACCAGGCATTCGTTGTTGGCCATGTTTCCATTAGCCAAAATGGACAATCATTGGGATTTTGTCCGGTCATCTATCTATGTTTTCAATGATTTACACAAACAGTTTTTAAACCCTGCTAGTGTTTCCAATCGTGGATAGGGATCCGGTGATATCAGAAGCGATTTTCCGGACCAGTTCATACAGACCTCTATGCAATCACGAAGGTCCTGTCTCATGAACATGTTCTCTTTGAGTGTTTCTCTATAGGCTGCTAAACCTTCTTTCCGCGTTGTTTTGTGCAAGGACTAGGTCGTCTCTAGGTCGTCTCTGGTGTAAAACGACTTGTCGGAGGTGCAGAAGGATTCGTGTAACAATAACATGATGATAAGGTGCGAAGCGGCTTCTGTCAAGGAAGCGTTAAACTGACTGTTTTACTGGAGGAGTTCAAAATACTGCGTCGAATCGCTTATTAATCCCTATTACTTCAATCTTCGCTCGTCCCCGGTGATTCTTCGGACATGCGATCGTGTACGGACCTACATACATTGAACATATCACGCAATAGGTATACGAACATGCTGAATCAATCAGTAACTAGTTCGAGGGACCATCCGAAATTGTACCTGGAAGTGTGTCCTTTTTCACTCAAAGATCAACAATCTTACATAGTAGGCTTTAGAAATAACTCCTGTTGCCTGGTCTGTATTTCAACGTCCTCGAACAGTGGTTGGTACGATTTCGCTGATATGAAGCACCAAATGCGACGTCTTCGGGAGCGATAACATGGACTGTCACGAATTCTCATTTAGTCAACGGGGCCGCTGCGGCCCCGTTCATGTCTCCTTAAAAACATCGCATTCTTCGTTCCCTATGACTTAAGAAACCATGAATCTTCTCTGGGCATTGGGAACCGCACTTTCTGTTTACGCCATTGCTTTGTATCTTGGGCGTACCCTGCGGCGCAGTTTTCTCGTGAAGCAAACATGCGTCCTGGATATCGACTCACTGGGGCGCAGGCTCCCTCGAGAGAAGATCAAAGGCACGGCCGTCATCTGTGGTGGAAGGTAATCCCTCTATCTCTGAACTCGATATCCTGATCATCTAATCGGCTCTTCAGCATCGGAGGACTGCTTGCAGCTCGAGTATGCCATGATCACTTTGAGGAAGTTGTTATCGTCGAACCAGAGGTGTGGATGAACTCTAAGGACGCCATGCGCCTGGACGCGTGGAACCAGGAAAGTAAACGCTCGCGCATCATGCAGTACGAATCGTTACACGGTGTGTACTATTTGAATTTCGCTCCCTTCAAGTGCTTCCTTAAGATCTGATGGGCGTGCGACAGTCGTTCTTGCCATGGGGTACAAGGTCATGCGCAAGCTTTTTGCTAACATTGAGGAGAAATGCGAAGCATCGAGCATCAAGTAAGCTCTGGTACTATTCTTTTTGTCTTTCATTACAATCAATTTGTGCAGGGTAGGTCCCAATGATACACATGTTCACATGTGGGGACATGAGCCTCGGGTTCCGTATGTCGAATACCGCGGTAGTCTTCCGGAGACATTCTGTGCCGGTCGTGCCGGGTTTGAGACGCTTTTACGACGCCTCGTACTCGGTGGTGACTATAAGCGCATTCGCCAGGTTATTGGTACGGTCACTGGTGTCTCTCGAAACGCTCACAATCCTGGATATCTTGACGGGGTTTCTATCCGTACCTCCGAAGGTATTCAAAACATCTCTGCTGCTCTCGTTGTCGGTACGACCATTACGCTATCTACGATCAATATAAGCGCACTCAAGTCTTAATTTTCAGATTGTACAGGCCCTGCAGCTGCGGGCATTAAATGGCTTCGACGAGAAGGATACGGATTCGCAGATGCCTATAAGAAGAACCAGCTACCCCTGGACCAGTTGAGAATTGCATATGATCAAAAACTTCAATATTCCACTCTCAAATTTCACGTCCCTCCCGAGCTTGGAAGGAAGATCCCTGGACTCCCGCTTCCCTACGACGAGTGTGGATACATATATTGCCTTTCCACAGACCCAGATAAAGATCATCGCAACGTGTATTCCCAACGTATCGATGGTAACTTCAGTGAGTTGGTTTTCTTTGCGTCCACACCATCTATGTGACACCCTTCCAGTACAACTTTGTTTCAGCACGATGGGTGAATACGAACTTCCAAAGACTCTTGAGGAAGGAAAGGCTTTTGTTCGAAGTCTGATTACCGAGAGGCCGATCCCGGAGACCTTCTTCACAATGCTGGACATGCTGGACGAAGTAAAGGACACCATGAATTACAGTCAAGTTCGTTATCGTGTGTTTGATTCTTTATATCCCGATGTAGATGCTCTGCTCATTACCTTGCAGCTGGCTCCAGCCATATAAGATACGAGAAGGCCGTCAACCTGCCTTCGAATTGGGTAGCTCTGGGCGATAGTGTCATGAGGGTGAATCCGGTATTTGGGTACGATCCGCTTGATAGAGTCATGCGCGTCGGAACTAATAGTGATATTGTTTACAGGCAAGGGTGTTCAAAGGCCTTCTTCGGTGCTGTTTGTCTCAACAAGTTACTCGTGAATTCGACGGAGATATCACAAGACTTCTCGAAAACGTACTTTGGTGTTCATGCGGAGAAGATCAAACCACTTTGGTGAGCATATCGTTATCTTTGCTATGGAAACACATTTTGAATGCGATTGGTTGTTAGGAAATCACTCAAAGCCAGCGGTACGCACCGTATTGGACTAGTGCAAGACAACGATTGATTGCATCTAGATTATTCCTTCTCGACGACGGTTCCGCTTCCCGGCGAGACTTTGTCTCAGGGCTCGTGGATTCGGTGGTACATGAAGAAGCTGACTGTGCTGTCCTTCACCGTAAATTCGACCAAGTGCTATTACAACTCCGTTGCTGATGACCTTTACAGGACGATCAAGCGGGCTCAGCGCTTTGGCATGTCAGGACACTTTTGGCGCCGAGTATCGATGCTGTTCAGTTGGGGCTTATATTCAAGGTATTTTGGAGCCTGGTCAAAGGCACGAGCTAGTGAAAGATAGTCCGCTCACTGAGATCTATCGTATGACTGGAAACGCAGAGATATATATGATCAAATTGCACTGTGACATAAAGATCGATCTATCGCGACGTGAAGATGCAAAGAGTCAAGAGTATCAATATCCATAATAACCTCACTGCTCTGGAGTCTATAAATCCTGCTGTTCAATCAAGTTTCATTGGGATCTGGTCCAAGTGTCGTGCCACTATCTGCGACCGCAAGAATGGTATTGTATTGTGAGGTCAGAGTAATAATTGCCATTCAAGGGAACCCCATACAATGGGCATTCGATGACGACCATATCAAAACTGAAGGGCAAAAGCTGGACTGGCACTAAGATTGATATCTAATAGGTGTGGAAAGACAGGTATAATCACTGATATGGTGTTGTAAGAGGTGTACAGAAAGAATGCAACAAGTGTAACACAGATAGTCAGTGTAGGATTGGCTAGAAGACCATCCCAAGCACGAAACGCAAGATTTCTCCCGGATGGACATCCTAAGTGGCGATCAGCATTCTACATGACTACTCCTTGAAGAGGGAATCTCACCTAAACTCGGATCCTGCATTCCGAGACGTTCTCTCTCTAGACCGGCGGAATTTTACTGACTAAGATCGAACCAGAAATTCAGCTCAAAGATCAAAAGAGCGGAAATGCACTTGCAGGAGCGACAAGGTAATGTCACCATTGACCTTGGCCTGAATGGTGATCTGGACATCGAGGTTGAGGTCCAAACGAAGTTTCAAGGCTGCCTTGGGTGCAACGGTTCCCTGGGCAGATTGTCCGACGAGTTGCGCGTCATCAACAGAGGCGTATTCAGAAGAGGCAAATTGGGCCGTAGTTTGGGGGGCGGACATGATGTAGATGCTGAGGAAGGTTAGCACAAACTTGATCCTTTTATATGAAAATCGAAGTGCTACAGATTAAGGTACGCGTAACCGTGTTTTTTTTTGAGTCGTGGAATGTTACTGTAGTCATACCAGTAAACCGGGTACCTTAGGCTTGCTCCAGGCTCGAAGGCAGAGAAGACTGCGATGAAGCTGCAGGCACGCAAGGACGCGATTTTTTTGAATTGCGTAAGGCCTGACACGCTGCATACACGAGTGTGATGGAATCAAATATCACGGCTTTTGTTTGTGTTGCAGGAGAACTGTTCGGGTCGACGATTGGTCTGCGGTGCAGGGCAAGAGATAGAAGCACTGAAAAACGGAGCTGAACCTTAGTCATGGTTCATTGGTCGAGATAGGATCTCAACGAGAGTACGAATGAACCCAAACAGCCTCCGAGAGTCCCAGTCGGCGTACGCTTGTTCTATGCATATTATCAGATGAACTGAAAGCTGGACGATTTTCTGCTTTCGGGGACCGACCCCTTTGAGAGTCATTGCAGAGTAACCTAGGCAATATGACTTAGTCACCAACATCCAAAGGTGCAGAGCAATAGCACGACATAGTGGGATAAGAAATGCCTGGATGACATCCTTTCCGACCCCGGTTGCTCTCATTGAAACGACGTCGCTAAGGAAACCAGACGACAGCAATTAATCCAGGAGTTTGCCTCGCGCAAAAAAATTAATCAGCCTGGTGTTCAAATTGGAGTATCGAGTTCTACCATTGAAAAGTCGGACATGATGGAATGCATTGAGATGTTCCTTCAAATGCTGCCAACGGAATACCACAACTTGTTTCCCGAGATTACTGACGCCGTACAACACATTAGACAATCGTGATTCAACTTTGTTTATGATATCAACATGCACTCAGTTCAACGACACCTCAGAATTGATGTGACCCGTTGGGCGAGGAAGCCCTGTGGTAGTCTAAACCTCCGAATCAGAATATTTAGTCTGACATAGCTCTGAACGACTTACAGCGTCCATGATTGGTGGGATTCTACCTGGGCGAGTAGTCCCTGGCCCAGTCTAAAGCTCGGAATCAGAATACTTAAACCAGTATAGGTTTGAACGACTTACAGTCCCATCGACAGGTGAGGCCGAGGTGACTACTACAAAGCCCGATAGTCAGATTCCATAGTTAGGAAGGTGGTGAAGCAGATCTCACAAGCAAGAACGAGGGTTACGACGACAAGCTTCAGATACATGATGTTCAGATGAAGAGGATACTGCGAAGTGAAGGCGTTTAAATACTTCAGTCCAGGTCCCCAGTGGTATCAATCTGATTGTAGTATGTCAAGTGTGTATCTTGTACCTATACAATTCAACGAAAATAAATGATCAAAGCATGTAGTAATGGAGAATCCTCGCACTCACCCCCATCAATGTCAATTGACACCGTGTTCGACTGAAAGCTGAATCCACGACATCCAAGTTCGGGTAGAAATTCTCGAGCGTTAACAGTACAGTACCCACCTCAAAAGGCGACAACTCGGAGATTCACTGACAATCAAACCATTCAGGAGACTGAACATGTAGTCGAATGTATTAGAACGGAGATGGGTAATGCGCAGCTTGATCGGAAGATGGTAAAGCCCCCAGCATTTTCTAATTGGTGGTTTAGTGGAAGGGTTCGCTACCTCAACATGTCTCCTTGTGCTTCAAGCGAGGCAGACTTACACAATTTCATTCTCCTCGTTGCGTTGGTGTCAGTTTACTGTCGGTGGAACTAAAAAAAAACGGAAGATAGCCTCGGTACTGAAATTAGAGTTAGGTTTGACATAGGAAAACATGGGACAGTAATCTGACAGCTTCTTCAAGTTGACGTCCGTGGAGATCGAGTTGTGTTATAACAGGAGAGTTGTGAGATTCTTGGATACGCAGCCTGAGAAGGCTGAAAGAACGGTCAACGTCACTCGGCCGAGCGGCAATCGGTAGACCTACCGAGGAAATCGTTAGAATACAGCATGCCTTAGGTACATCGCCTTGCCCTGAACCAATTCGGCACTGAGAACTAGAAGAGCGAGATTCATTGGTTTCCCCCTAAAGCATTGTTGAACCTTTGAGGGGAACCTCGAAGGTGCCGCGTTGATCCTTTCCCGATGTGGTCTACGAGCTAGGTCTCGGTGAAGTTCTCAAGCCTCGCGTCGCACCAATGATTCGACTCGAGCCCTTATCTTAAGCTGGTTCGACGTGCGTTGCAGGAAACAATGTCAACAGTACTAAGTCTTGCCAATGATTATGAACCATGAGCTGGTAGACGACCGGTCAATTCTTCTGTGTTGATTCCAAAGGGGCTGGTTGGCACGTCTGTGATACAATGGCAAGGTCGATAAAATGGTGATTGGTCAGATATATGGACATCGTCGGAAGGGGAGATTACAAACTGTCAACAACGCGTTCGATGATGGGACTGCGGTCCGGGATCCGGCCTGCCTTCATGACTACGTCTCTATCCTCGCTGGGCTATCGACTGATCTCCCGTGAAGAATTGTTAGCGGGTTTTTTTGTCAGTTACCTTTTATACTCATCTTTGCAGTTGAAAATTCCACAGGCGCCGCAAACGTCCATCTGGTACACTGGCTCATGGGAGTACGCACTGTTTCATGCCATGCAAGAAGACATCAATATGGTAAACTCAATGATTCCTTTTAGTACGATATCTGCTCATATCTTTTGGTGTCGCGCTCAGTGTGAAATTTCCAAATCGAGGTACCATGCTCCATCAGGCTTCGAGAACCAAGTCCGCCAGCGTAATCGATTCGGTAGGTGTACTGTTAACTTGTCTTACGGGACAGAAGCTAACTGCCCTCGTCTTGTGCTCCTACAACTCACCCACATCCATTAAATCAAATTCCTTACTAAATTAGTGATTAAAGAGCCGGTATGTATAGCCCACTTCAGCTTACATTATGAAGATACCATGCGCTTGATGAACACTCATTATAGGATTGTATTGACGTTGACTGCTCTTCCAACCTTCTATGTATTCAGGAATCTCCCAGGCGACTTTGTACTACAACACGAGACCCATACTCGATCTCCACGGATGTCTACGACTCGAAGCTGCGGCCGTCAGATAACTATCATATGTTTTCCCAGTGTCAAGTCTTTCACTAGGATCTATTTCAGTACCAGGCTTACTTTCCGATTCTTGGTTCTGCCGACTGACGCAACGGGAGAAAGAAAACTGCGTACACCTTGTTCGAAATAAGTTCAAGGAGAGAGCCTGAGAGGCAGAGATCTTCTTCCTCAAATGTTTTTATT
>JAUEPR010000306.1:0-28206 GCA_030435655.1 Armillaria novae-zelandiae | reverse complement strand
TTCCCGGAGGCAGTATATGCATCTCTGACCCTAACAATATCAACCCAAGCCATAAACATCTCGGTATTCAAAGTAAGGCCATGAATTGACGTCAATGGGTAAATTTGTTTAGTGCGTGGCATGTGCAGACTGGGCAAATCACGGCATATGCGGACGAGGCGTCTTTCTGGATTTAGTCAGATATTACATGCTGGGAGGAAACCCGCTGCCTTATGATCCTTGGACGACTCACCCGATTACAGTCAAGGAACTGGAAGCGTGTGCCGCTTATCAAGGGGTTAAATTCAGGAGGGGGGACATCTTAATCCTTCGCGTGGGGTTTATCAAAAAGTTCAACGAGGCGACACAGGAAGAGAGAGATGCACTGGGGAGTAAGCCAGAGACTTTGTGAGCCCTTTTCTCTCCGCCTTCTCTCCACCGATGGACTGAGTTCAAACCCGAACATTCACGATAGTGCCGGAATTGAGCAGTCGGACGACATGAAAGCGGTTCCTCTGGTACGACAACTCCGCGGTGTGATGCGTAAGCCGAAGATGGTGGTGACTCACAGAAATATCCTTTCAGGGACAATCACTTCGCCGCTATAGCGTCTGACCAGCCTGCTCTTGAGGTGCGCCACAAAGTATAGCGGATAACATCAAACTAAACGACCTGTGTCATATACAGCGCTGGCCTACACCCCAAGGAACACCGCACATGCATCAAGTTTGTTGATTCTCTTAGCTGTTAGATGTTCGAGTCTCATACAAGTTTCCAGACGTTGTTGGCGTAAGGATTCATGATTATTACACTGATCCTGTTGACAATCCAATTTTGTGTAGCCTTTGGGGAATGCCGATAGGTATGCTAATATGGTAGTGTCAAACGCGAAATCTATTGACTGCCGTGCTAGGTGAAATGTTGACTTGGAAAAATTGTCAGATATATGTGGTACGACGGGACGTTACACGTTCTTCTTTTCGTCCTGGCCGCTAAATATGTCAGTATGCATTTACTTTCGAACCTGTAGCAAAATTCTGACTATCTATGATAAGTATTGGCGGGTGTGCAAGTCCCCCAAACGCTGCGGTACGTTCTTATTCCCATGTTTAATTTCTTTTCACAACGACGAAATAGGCCTTTTTCTGATCTATTTCGTCGGATTCAAAACTGGTGGTATCGTTTCCGTGGTCTGTGTACAATAAATCCTCTAAGATATTTCCCGGAGAACGATTTTCCAGCTCAAGCTTGTCGTCCTTGTAATATGATTGCATAAATATGTCGTTAGCAGAATCCTTAAGTATATCAAGGGGAGCAAATAGCTGGGTCGAACTTTTTCTCAACCCAGACGACATCCAAATTTGCGAAGTCGCAGTTCCGAGAAAATATAGCGCATAAATAAACATTAAATGTGGTAACAAATTTCCAGAGTGAACTGTAAACAGAGTGTCGGAGCATTTCACTCCAAACGTGTGGACTTCGAACCTGGCAATTCCAATTTCCCTTCAATTCTAACGAACAACTGGCGCCGAAATTCTAGATACAAGGGAGTACTTCAACCACGACTCAGTGAATGTTGTAGTATATGGAAACAGAAGGATGGAAGGGAAATTGGACTGACCAGTAACCAGATGTGCGTCGTGGGAACAAAGTTGCGAAGAGATACCTAACTTAGAGTCACCGGCATGATGGAACGCTCCAAGGTCTACTTGTCCGCATTTTGCGGCGATGTACCGAATAGCCTCCTGAGTCTGTTCTCCGGTAATTACAAAATTAGAAATCCAGTAGTAGGTCTATGTACGCTGTTGCAGTCACGGTTACGTGCCGTAGGCTGTAGGCTGTAGGCTGTGTATCTGGCACTCCGCCCTGAGCCTCTAGGCTCTCGAGACTCCAATAGCTGACTCAATATGCTCGTAGACAGCTGTTTTTCGTTTTGTGGGCTTCATATCTCCCAATTTCTGGACAAGCCTTAACAAGCTTCCCAGGGCCTAATGATGGACCTACTCGCGCCTACAGGGCTCTGGCCGGATATCGGACCGGAAGTGAGAAACAAGCCAAACCAAATGGAGAATTATCGGCACGTGATTTTGTTTTCCATCAACGCGTGTTGACCACGGACGTGGGCCATTCCCACCTTTTGTTTTACATTTGCGTTGCAACGAGCGCCTGTCTTCGCCGCTGTCATGAGCAGGAGGGAGTCTCGTGTGTCCATGGGGGTGCGGCAGAATGACGCCCTTTTCGAGTTCGAGAACTGTGCGTTGTCACCTTGTTTTTGTGTTTTCTCCGCATGATAACTGATTGTGGGTGGCACTACAGTCAAGAAGAAGTTTCTGCAGGCGAACAAGCAGATAACCAAGTGGGCGCTGCAATTTATCTAATCGTAGCCGGTTTTCTGATATTCCTTGACGCAGACTGAATTCAACGATGAGCGTTCGAATAGAAGAGCTGAACGCCCAGATATCAACGCTGTACAATGAAAATTTACGACTCCGGGCCTCGGAAATTGCCCTTTCGACAGAACTCAAGCGAGAACGAGAAAAGTCGGGGAAAGTGCTGGCTGAGGTAGAGATAGCGGTACGCTTGTCTGGTTATCGGTATCGAGGACGGTATCTGACGGATTCCCAGGCTCTTGGTCTTACCAAGCATCTCGACTTCCTACGACAGACCTTTGACATACGCCAACACTCGGAGCCTCCCACGCCATCGATCCCCAGAGCCACACGGCGTCCATCACCAGCCACGTCCTCGTCGTCGCCGTCACCAACGAACCGCCTATCCCGGCCTCCTAATGTACCAGGAATATGTGAAGAGGAAGAGCCGAGTCTGACCTCAGAAGAAGAGCGAATTGCAATCGAGAATCCACCCAGTCCTCGCCGCAAAGTAAAGACAAAACCGCGGTTATCGGCGTCGAAGCTGCCGCTGCCATCTCGGATAGCTTCTCCGCCCCCAATACTTGATCTCTCCTCCGTAAATGTGAATTCTTTGCGGAAGAAACCTGCGCGACGTCAGAGTGGTCTGCTAACAGTCAACATTGACATGGTCAACGAGTCTTTGCAGCGACCAGTAACCCCGATTTTGGGAATGACGAAGGCTGAGAACGAGGTGTGTGAAGAAGAGGAAGAAGAAGAAGCTGTCTACAATGGTTTGGTCGAAAATGTTGCGGAGGAGGAGGAGGAGACGGGAGTCAAAGTCAAGAAGGAGAGACGACGCAAATATAAGGACCGGGAAGCCGATACACCTCGCGATAAGGAGATGAAATCCATCCAAGATGAAGGCGGCGACTTGAACTTGACATCCCAAAAACTCAAGTTTAAGGACGTAACGAACTCGCCTAGACGGCGAACCCCGTCCGATAATTCCAGTATGCATTTCGGGCTGATCTCATCCTGTAAAGCTAATATTTTATTGCAGTCGACATTGTTCCGGACTCTGGAGCACCCCGCCAGTTCTTAGTTTCCTCCCCAGCGCATACCTCCCATCTTCCCACTCCTCATCCATCGAGTCCCACGCCACCCCCAGAGCCCGAATCCGACTCTGGTGGTCGCGAGCGTCGGGTCAGAAAAAGCGTAAATTACGCTGAACCCAAGCTAAACACGTGCGTTGTGTCCACTGTTTGATCGCCTTCTCATCGCCTGACGAAAACACTCCAGGAAAATGCGGAAACCTGACTCCACCGGTGCACCGAAAAAGCGAGCATCGGCGTCTGCTGCACTGGCCACGCCTACGTACAAGACCATAGTGGACGACACTATGCAAGATGCGGACAATGATACCGAGACTCGGTCGTCGGTTGAACATCCTCGCGCCAATGGAACAGCGATTGACCCTGCGCATCTACCTCTTCCACCTTCGCGTCCTTCATCGAAGGTAGGGCAGAGAAAACGGTTGAGACCACCACCACCTCCGCTCGACGATGACGATGACGATGGTGCGGAGGCGGATGCAGAGTACATGCCAGTCAAAGGGCTGGGAAACGCATGGGTCAACGACGGAAAACGACGACAGGGGGCTCGGAAAGTCGGCTTGCACGATGAGGAGACCCGACGACATAGTTTGGCGGTTTGATATCCTGGGACGCCCCCAAGGCACTTTTTATGAGATAAATACGAACGAGGAAGGTGAATATGACCATGCATTTGGCTGTAATATATTATCGCTATGATACCACACTCTATCACGACTTTCTTTTTGGTGCATATATTTATGTACATAGATTCATGCATAATTGGTATTTTGACAACCTGAGATTTTGACCACGGCACAATCTCACTCGGGATCCCTACATTTAATGGTGTGAAGTACTTGGGAGATATACCTAATAGCCGAATCCATACGAAAGTTGATATACAGATGTAACATTCTCCGGATTACAATACTTACATACAAAAAGAACCATTCAATTTGCCGTAGAGACAGGTTTTTTCAAGATGCATATTTCCGACATAGATTATACACAAAAGTAATGTTGCAGTTACATATCTAACCCCTTCGAATCTGGGTAGAAATTCGTGTTTTGAAGCAAGTGCATCATGCAAGTGACTGCTTCTACGTTTTTCACACCGCCGTGTCCAGGCCCAGACGTTTAGTTTCTTAAAACCAAAGGTGTAACTCGTAACGTGAGTGAGTTTCATCGACATCTCTGGGGAGGGTAAATCCCAAATTGTTTGGCCGGCTTGACGGCTGCCAATATGTTTAGTTTCCTCCCTCCGGGTAACGTGTAACGGCGGGACTCGTTTTAGGTCCTCCGTTTCCGGTGTGCATATAGGCAGAACCAAAGTTGGATCCTAGTCCGATTGATCCGGTGATTTCGCGTCACAAGATGTCACAAGGTTTGTAACAGGCACTTGGGTCCTGGACTCCCGGGACTGGATTTATCCACTTATAATAATGCACCTGTAGTATACCTGATGTCCTGGATCGTTCTAAGTAAATAGAGCCTCTAAGCAAATTTAATGTAGCACTATTCCAAAATTATTCTCTTTTGGAGCGCTTTTCCTCTATTTGTATGTGCTTGATCGGGAAGCCTTCGAGCTACGTGATCAATCCGAACTTGGCGTGAACCGTCGATGCACCCTTTTTTGAACTCTACCTTGTAACATATTTATACTCATTTCATTCTACAATTCCCATAATGACTGCAAGGCCTTTCAAGCCATCCAAGACGCCCTATACTCCAGTATTCTATTCTAGCCCGTTTTCTTCCTCGATGTCGTCGTCCGTGGCATTTGGACACCGCTCACCGTCAGCATATCTGGAACAACTATCTCAACATCATATAGCGCTTGCTGGACTGGAAGAGATTCCAGCATCTGATTGTGGCTCTGACCTTGACGACGATGCCCAGCAACGTGTGCGTGTACTGCACGACCGCGTTATGGAAGCTCTTGAATACAGCAACAGGGATCCTGCAGATGGCAAATGGTCTCGTTTGACCGAGCTTCTCCGACTTCATTCCACCCGTGCAGGCAAGCGGTGGATCGGAGTTCGCACCGATGGAGAGGAAGCGACGCCTGGACCTGGTGGATTCGTTTTGTTGGACACGGAAGAAGAGTGGTTCGCGTGGGAGAAACGAAGAGAAGCTGAGAAATTGCTGAAGAGCAGAGTGGAGAACTGGCAGAAGGATGTTGTCATTCATGTTGACCCACCTCTGGATGAAACGGAGCCACTGCCAGGTCCTGCAAAATCTAGGGCCAAGTCGAAGGACAAGACAGAGGTTGACTCTCTTGCAGAAAAATGCAACCCCAAGGGCGCAAGCAAGACAGGCTCTTCCGCTACCAAAGTTCCGAAGAGTCGTGATCTCAAGGACCCGTCTCCATTAGGATTTACCGTCTCGAAACGCAGCAAAGTAACAGATGCTGCGAAAAAGAGGTCGTCTCCAGCACCAAAAGATAAATCAGACAACATATACGCGCCTGGCAATGGAGACGTCAGCATGGTTTCTGCAGCCAAAGCAAACATCAATGATATTTCCGAGACGGTCAGTAGTGATTTGTTCGAATTATCAAAAGTTGCGGCTAAGTCGAGGTATCAGGCTTTTTTCCCACCTTCGTTTCCTACCGGCTTAGAGACTTCTACTCCACCGGACCTTGGACGAAAAAAACCTTCGCCCATTGTCTTTGCTCCATCGTCTTCCCCATCATCTTCGCCAAAACCCCCACCCTTGTCTACTACTCCAGAACAGAATGTTATCCACCGCTCGGAGTCATTCCAAATTCCAGGGCTAACCCTGCTCAAGAGGCAACATTCCACGACGTCCGATAGCCCTTCGAAGCACGTGCGAACAGAGCCCCCGCCTTCCGGTTCCAGCGATGCGATGGAAGCCTCCCCATTGGCTGATGTAGTTGCCAGGAAGCACCAAACGGCAGTCCCGACGACGCCTCAGAAAAAGCCCTTACCAACACTAACACAGCTCCTTGCCTCGGCTAAAAAGTCACCCAAAGGGAAAGGACGCGTTTTTTCCAAACCAAGGTCTCCCGTCAAGGCCCCGGTCCCAATTGTATCGGAGGAGCCCGTGGATGTGGGCCTGGACGTAGACATGGATGTGGACGTCGACTTCATATCGCCTGCCAAGTCGCTATCATCTATTGCTGACGAGGATTCTGATGACGGCGATGAAGGCGGGCTCCCTGACTTTACATATGATCCTGGGGCATTTAAGCCGCCTTTCGCGTCCACACAGCTCCAAGGCTCGCAATTGGGATATAATTCCCAAGTGGATGTGGAACGAAATGTTAACGAGCTGGATAAATTCTTGGCCAAGGACGTTGATATGAGTGGGGATGAGGACGATGATATTTACAGACGGAGAGATGGAGACGTAGACTATGCTACGTGGTTGAAGCCTGAAGTTCTGGCCAGTGCTAGCAGCGAGAAGAGCACTTAAGGGCCCCCCAGACGTTCTCCCGTATATTACCCTTTACCTTGTATAACCACTACACTTAGTAGGCAACTTATTCGTGCCAGCCAAATGCTAGGAAAATGATAAAATAAAATAGAGAAGACAATTTGACGTATTCTTTCGACCCCGGCCAAATTCGTTGGCTTTGCAGTGTGCTGTGGGTCTTTGATTGTATCAAGTAAAATTTTAAAACTTGGATTATACCTCGGCTGAGTCTAAAGGTTATCCTGTGTTGATAAAGTAGGCAGCTTATGATGGTAGTAATACTCCTGCCCGAATCTTCCGTAAACCGTTGGCAACACTTATCAATGATGCCCCTTCACAGTAATTTATGAAAGAATACCGCCGAGTCATCTCGGCATCGCTCTTGGACTAAGCAACTGCGGAATAACTGAACACGCGATGCACCTCATTTGGGACAGCCAGCTGCAAAACGGTGGTGACTTCCCTGGAGAACATATAGCAGTTGCTGAGTTTCGAAAATCCAAGTATGTGGCAATACATCAGATCCACAAAGGACGTGTTTCACACGGGCGAGTCTAATAGCGAACACAGCCAGACTTAGGTTTGCAATGCAGTGGATTGAACGGCCATGAGCATCCACATAATGGACTTGAGCTATGATGAATACTACGCCATGCTTAATTAAAACCACCCCATAGATTTACATGCATTGAGTTCTGAGCAATTAATCAAGACCGACAGATTTACACCTTAGAAGCCTCATTACCTCACCAGTTTCATCCGACCAAAACTAGTCCCATCACTTACAAGGCATGCTTCAAAAAGGTACGGCCAGAGTCGCCAAGGCATGTTGCCCGTCGGTGTCTAGGACCCGTAGTCTCCTCCTAGACACGACGGAGTCCTAAACAAGTCTCTCGCAGCTACGACAAATGAAACCGTAGTTAGAGGTAATGCCTCCCAGTTATATATCAGGCCTACCTATGCGAATGAAACACGTTTCCGCGGAGCTGAGCGATCCGTGGATGGTTGTTCTTTCTCGTCGTTACTTGTTTTGTGGCCTGTGCCCGCGCTTTGTGATCCTGTTTGCCTCCGGGATTTCGTCTTCTCTCTCTTGAGCTTCGAGCGCTGAGCTGCCAAGATGGCTTTTTTCTCCTTCTGCACTCTAGAATGATTAACGGAAAGATGCAATAGAAAGTTTTTCGAGCGCACAAGTCTACTTTTGGATGACTGCTTGTCAGTCCTTGTACTTTCTGGGCGCATAAGTTATGTGATGATCAGAACGTGCTCCCGGGTCAAAATGCCACATCGACGTACCTGTGTATGGCGCTTGTCAGATCTGCCCTTAGATTTGGATTCCTGCAGTTCCCCGATGGATACTGCAAGGTCAAGGGTATCCTGTGCGAAAAAAGACAGATCAACTAACCGAAGAAAATGAGAGCTAAATGGGAGCATTTGATACCTGTGATTCCAGAAATCTTTTGGGCTTCTTGCCCTTGCCCTTTGCTCCTGCTACTCCAGAGGCAGCTGCCATGACGGACACCGGCTTAGAACGTGGGTTGGGCCAGTGACAGATAATGGATTTGATTGCTTAGTCAGTCGATCGATGCTCTTTGATAGCCGGCCCTCTCTCTCAGCTTCAACCAGCTCCCTTATGGCGACTACTGAGGATGTCTGGGGAAAACAGCATCGGTCATACCTGCACGGAAAACCAGATATGTTACTGCCGTGGTATTCCGAACTCAGAGAGTGGGTCCTCCGCTTTCGGTTCGCGGCACCGTTCTTACAAAACGCCGGACCAAATCTGTTCCGGTAAGCCTTTTCAGACAATTCAAACGCCCGATAATTTTTCGTCGTTGTATTTCCGCTGTGTCTCTAGTAAACGTGTGCTATGCGATCTATGCTATATCCGGCTGGCGCTGTCATTCTCATTTCTGCTGTTTATCAAGCCACACGTGGATCCGGGCGGCCTCTCAAGGGAAAAGCCTGGAGCGTGAGTGGGATCAGCCCTCAAAACCGCGACGATTTCTGTGATATTCGTTCCTGTATCGAGAATGTTGATCGCACGCATCTATTCTCATCACAGGGATGCGTTCGGACGGACTCTGTACTGGTTTCGCGGGACGCGAACTGGAACAGACATCCGTCGTCCTTGTGCTCCTTAGATCTTTCTACTGAGGTCTCCTCATTTTCCGTGCCTGTCGGCTCACAGACACCACTCGCATCGCTCCTACATAATTTCTTTGAATATGCACTCAAAATCCGATGATTCCAGTTTATAATTATCTCGAGGACCTGCAGGATCCCCTACTCGACCTCCCTTTTTGAAAAAATTCAGCCGTTCGTTATAGACGACATCATGCTCTCTTTCTGGTCTTTTCATTAACTCAAGAAATGTTTTTGTTGTGAACCGCTCGGATTTCCACTCTCCGAATCCTTAGTGACCCTTCGCGAGCGCGTGGCTCTGTCCTTCATCAGTGAGCCGAGGTTCTACGGACCGAAAATATACTGTATCGTGGTACAGAACTTGCCCAAGCTGGCTAGATCTGATCGCAGTGATCCCCACGTCTATGTCGTCGTCCATCCCCTAATGCATCTGATCGTCCCTATTGAATTGAACGAATATACGATACACACATCAACAGAGTCGTGATGGTGTTTTGGCGCTGCAGGGTATCACCGCGTTTTATCTCTCTTCACCTATGTAGCTAATGACGACGTTTCGCGCAGGACACTGGTTGAACCTTGGCTGCGTGTTGACCTGTAAGAGGGCAGTGGATCATTGGGAGATGAGGTACGTCGTTTGTGGCTTAGTAGCCTCCCGTGATGGATACGGCGCTCTGCTGGTTTATTTACTCCTGACAGCGCCTTTCCTGATATGGCTCGTGGGCGATGATCCTCTATACTGTCTCGGATGCGTTGTATCTTTTGTAGTGACCGCCCATGGATCATTAGATCATTGAGCATTGTATAAAAAGAGAGGAATATCTCTGGGATATTCCATCTCCATTGTCACCTCTCAATCTCACCGCTACATCCTCGTCTTCTCTTCAAAACACTCAAGCAATGTGCCGCCGTCGCCAGTAAGCGCCTTCTTAGCGCTACCATTGCTCCTCTCAGAAGCTTTCCAGAGTCAGAAACGTCTACCTCAAGTGTGGTCATGGCGAGAATCTCGTAGGTCTTTTTTTTTTACCAATCTGACCCGCTCCCATTGACCCACTCCTGATCTAGCCCGAGGAAATCGTATGACAACCAGTTCGCTAATCTCTTCCCCTCAGGCCTCACCTTTCGCGCCCTTTTCTAGATTCCATGCGAACAATCCAACTGCAGATTTAGTCCATTCCACCCCGCGAACTGCAGGCCGCCTACGTGCCATCAAACCTGTTGGCAATAGTACGTCCATCATGGGTCTTCAAAGTAACATATTAATCGCTCTATTACAGTCGCCGATTTCCCGAGCAATATTGTACGACATCTTCTATGTCTCTTCTCTTCTTGCGCGCTGATATTTGTAATGATAGCCCCCAACATCGACGGGTATTGCCCTTCCTGCTTACAGGCTATGCAGTACCGCCGCTAAAGAATCCTTTAAGCTCCCACCATTAAGGAGGGTGGATTATCTATTTTTCTCTTAGAATTTTTCGTGACCATAGAATTAGACTAGACCTACTTAACCAGACCCCACGATAAAGTGCACTTACCAAAAAAACTGCTGGGCCTAGTTATTTGGGAGACTTAATACGTACTGGTCTGTAAAGTAGATCAATCCAATGGAGTTTCAGTTGGGTCTTTCTCTCCTGACAGTTCGTCGTGGAGCTATATTTGCTATGTCGTCCCCAGCTGTAACGGGTATGTTTTGATACCGGAGCTTGTACCTGATCGGCCACACTCGCACGGATCAAGTTCGAATGCTTTCCAGAGTGTTTGACTCATTCAGAGTCATTAGACAGAGATGGCTGTCCAGCGGCACTTGATACTCTCAAGTTGTCAGGAAACTGCTTTGCCTAATGTTCGTCGTTAGCAAGTATCGAATTCGAGAACATGTAAAAGTGTGCCTGCTAGGGTCGCTCTATTTGATTTCATATTGCGCTTCGATGATCGACGATAAGCAATTGCCTAGTAGTTACTTATCAATATTGCATCGAATTCTCCACAATTATCGAAGGCGTCTTAAAGAAGCAATTTTGTCAGCTGGAGAATGAATATCCTTACGGCATTTAACCTGGGTACCGCGCTTCATACTGAAAAAGACTGCGGAATGAACAAGGTGCCGGTGTCCTAAAAATACTCGGTCTACCCAAATGAACTATGTAAATGATACGCTAGCATAGCTTCTGGAGTATAAAATAGCCCTTGTGTGCATAATTTGTCGCGTATATTCTTCGCTAATATTGGTAGCTCCCACGGGCCATGCTATCTGATTCCAGCCGGATGCTTTAGCAAAGTTCACGATGTTGCTATAAACGCTGATCCTGGCTGATCATATCCCAGGACTTATATTAGAATCAAGGACATACACGACGACGACTTGAATCAGAAGTGCAGCATGAATGATGCGCTCAGTTAAATGTACACCGTGGACGAAAACTCGCCTTCCCTTCAGTTCAATCAACGAAAGGGCATCATGACAGCATGGGTGTCATGAGGGTTAATTGGATGAAGCATGAGTCTCATGAATTACACGATGCAACTTTACTCACGAAGGTAGGCAAGTAGGAAATGTCCTACAGTCTGTATCTGCTATCTAGCCAGAGTCCGAGTCAATTCCGAGAAGTCGCGGTTGATCTTGCATTTGCCGCCTGCAAGTGCCTATTAGTAAGCGTCTAAAATTAACTGCCCTGAGGTCATGTGATCGTTCTTTTAAACTCCGAAATAAATCCCAGAGTTCTTAACGTCAGAGGTTTTACTCTGCTCCAGCCAACTCCATTGTACCCCGTCACTTTTTAACGACCTCTTGATGCCCACAGAATTTACTGAACGAGATCCCCTACTCCCAAAAAATGTCGACGAGACATCTGAAGAGAAGCACCCACAAGGTCCCCTCGAGATATCGCCCTCAACGCGCTACGGTATCTTAGCAGGAATATGGACCGCTACGTTTCTGTCGGTGAGTTCAGAAATTATTCCCCGATAATAGACCCACTAATATACCCTTTCAAAGTCTCTCAATCGTAAGTGACAGTTTTCTTCTCGCATAGTCTGTCTCAGAAATGTTTCATATAGTCACCCTTGTACCAACAAGTAAGTAATCAGTCGGTCATGGATTTGGGAGGAACTAATATTCTGGCCAGTGCTTCCCTCTATCTCGTCTAACTTTCACAAGTCGCACCAAGCTAGTTGGCTCGGGACATCGTCAGTACTTTCAAAGTCTGCTATACCGTCGATTCGAACGCTTTCTTCAGGTACCTTCTCGCTACATGCACCTTTACTCCACTTTACGGCCGTCTTTGCAATGTCATGGGTCGAAGAGGAGCAAATCAGCTGGCAGTGCTTTTCGCCGCCCTGGGGACGCTCGCGTGCGGTCTATCAACCAATATGGAGACTCTAATTCTCGCTAGATTTGTGCGCCTTCTCGAATGACTTCTGAATTTGTATTTACGAATGCCCAGATATCTGGTGTGGGAGGTGGCGGTATCTTCACAACATCGACGTAAGTCAAGAGTAAGCTCATCCTGGGCTTAGTCTGATAATATTCATCTTAGAATTGTTATCAGCGACATGTATTCACTACGAGTGAGTTTCGGGTCCCTGGGTTTGTTCCTTACCGTTGACCATTTTCTAGTCTAGAGGTTTAACTCAAGGAGTTGCAAGCGTTTTCAATGGGGTAAGTGGTTTCCATCAGATATAGGTCTAGAAGACTGACATCTGATCAGCTTGGGATGGGCTTGGGTGGTCCCATAGGCGGACTTGTTACGGATTGGTATGCTTCTGTGGTGCAAAATCTCTCACGTAGACTCATGCTTTATAGGCTTGGTTGGCGTTGGGCCTTCCTGATACAAGTGCCTTTCTTCGTCGTCTCTTTTGTGCTGACATCGTATAACCTTCGCTACGTGACATCGGTAGACTTGTCTGCTTTCGAAACTGAGAGTGTACTCATTTTTCTCTAGGGTAGAGGGAAGAGCACCAAGGACATTCTAAAGCGCATCGACTATGCCGGTAGTCTGTCTTTGCTCATCTCCGTGGGCAGCTGCCTCTTCTTCCTCAGCACCCGCTATAACGCAATCTTACCTGTGAGTGAATTATGAACATTCAAAGATCTCCTTTCACTATTTGAATTTAGTGGTCGGACCCGACGGTCATTGTTCCTCTGATCCTATCAATCATGTTTTTCATCACCTTCATAATCGTGGAACTTCGAGTGGCGCGAGAGCCTGTCTTGGCGCCATTCTTATTGAAACAACGTATACCGGTGCTCGTGGGATGCTCAAATTTTCTTGTCGCGCTGTGTAATTTTTCTATTACGTTTTTCTTCCCGATGTGGTTCCAGACGGTCCTTCTTACAAGCGCATCCACCGCTGGTAAGTACGTAGCAGAGGTTTCGTATTTCCCTTCTCATTCGCTTCTCAGGTTTGCATCTCGCGCCCAACAGTTTATCCATGTCGACCGGGTCCGTTTTCGCCGGCTGGATGATGCACCGCACAGGCAAATACAAGATGATCAACCTTATCTGCGGTTTGTTCCCTTTCATTGCCACTCTGCTCATCCTACAGATGAAAGAGGATTCTGGGCCAATTCAGTCTTGGCTAAGTATCGTACGTCGAGTCGGGTGCTTTCCGATTTTCCTAGCTATCCTTTTGATGCATGGTCCTCACGCTTTACGTTTGATCTTTTGACACTCAGATCCCCCTTGGGTTCGGAAATGCCGTTGTGTTGCAAACCATGCTAAGTACGGATGTGTTTTATACTCTAGCCTTGCCTAATGTCTTTCGTTTTAGTTGCTCTGTTGGCTCATCTTCCTGGTAAGATTCAGGTCTTCGGTACTTCATGAACTAACAAAATCGAAGAATCTCACATGGCGGTTGGTACTGGGTTTGGTCAAGTATTCCGAGGCATAGGTAAGGCAATTCATGACAGCCACTTCATCTTCTGAAACTCTGTACAGGTCAGGTAGGAGGTGTCGCAATTTCCTCTGCTATCTTCCAGACAAAGTTGGATGGTGAACTTCGGAAGCGCATCGATGGCCCTGACGCTGAACGAGTTGGTCGCTTTCTTTTGAACATCATCCGCTCCTCTGTTAATTTTTTTCTCATAGTGGGTCAAATCCATCCGACAATCAGCACGTCTGATTCATGATCTGCCTCCGGACTTGCAGAGGAAGGCTCGAGACTCCTACTCTGTAAGTCTCAAGGCCGTGTTCATGTTCTCGGCTTGCTGTACGCTCCTTGCATACCTGGTCCGTTTACCGGTACGTTTTTACTTTAAGCCGGTGTATTATGTTTTGCCGTCATGTGGTTACCTCTATAGATTCCGGAGAAAGACCTCGACAGCCGACCGAAATCGCATGTCCCAGCTGACGAATCGCGGGAGGAGACAGCTGTCGAAGAAGATTCTGGAGACGAGGAGGCCCCATCCATCAAGAGAAGAGTGCGTCGGCTGTCTACGTTTGAGTCTGCCGAAGGCAGTATGGATTTGGAAAGCAGCACCATCGGCGGCTCCGCCAGGCAACCGCCGCCTCCTTAATTTATGAGTTCCAGTTTGCGTTGAACTCTTGTTTTTGGACATGCCGCCATGCTTAGAGGCGCGCTAGTCCAAACCTTTTTGTATTCTCATATTTTTCTCCTGAATGAAAGTTCTCTATGGCCCGAAAAGAAGCAATACTGAAGTACGGCAAGTCGTAAGGTCGGGGATTGTTCGGGGTCATCTGTGTATGAGTTATTTTTTTCTCACTGATTCCCTCCGACAGTATCGATGTTTAGCGAAAGGCGGACCTGATATTCGCAAAGAGGCAATTGAGTCTCGGTGTTGTATACCTGTTAGACTCGGTTGCGGTCGATACCTAGAGGTTCTGTATGAACAGGATGGATCGCATTTGCTTTTGTTTAAGTACTCGCGCTCTTACCGTGACGACTATGATGAGATTTCCGGGACTTAGTGCTGTAGAGGGACTGACTAGTATAGCAAACTCCCGTCATGGAATGCAATAAAGATCGAGTTGTTATGGATATCGAGGTCTTTTCTGATTTGAGTATGAGTCAACGTATGCCTACTCTCGGCCTTCTCGGTCTCCACCTCGGCTTACCAGTACTTTCTCTTACCTTCTACTTTCTTCTTGTAGATACTAGAATATAGCAGAACATTGTAGAAGATTAATGGTTCTAAGCCTCTAGTATATAAACACTGTCTGTACTATTTAGAAAACAAGCTAATTTTACTACTCTTCAAATGTCCACTTAGCTGTGTGATTCAAGCATCTATGATCGGTTACGCCTAGCGCTTGTCAGAAACCTTGTTAGTTACGCCTAGCGCTTGCTGATGCCCCGTTAACCATGCCTAGCGCTTGTTAGCACCCTTACGGATTCCTCTTGGTGGTTGGAACTCGGCTTACGGACATCCTCGTTCACGACTTGGGTTTTACGCGAGTATTTATTACCTCGTCTATTACTCAAAATACCCAGATTCTTAACACGAGTTAATATTTCACACATCCGTTACCAGACTACACCAGAGGCACTGCGTACAGGGGAGGGAAGAGGGTCCTGAACACTAGCGCCTTGGGGAGGATTGTTTAGGTGATGATGATGATGATAATCTGGATTGTTTTGGAGGATTATTGAGGGTTGTTGGAAGCATACGGTAGATACGGAGATGAGATGAGATGATCGATGTGCGTTGAGGATAGCTCCTTGCCTAAATGTTCTGCTTGGTTACGACATGTCGGTAAGAGGATCATCACTACCTGAACTATTACATTGCCCGAAATTTTACTTTGCCTTTGTGAAGTTTTAGGAGTAAAGGTGAAGCCTCTAACAAGAAGTGACATATTGCCTACGTCAGAATAAGACGTTTTCCTGGGTTGTTGAGATTCTTTTAACTATTTGAAGTATTTTATACTAACGCTGCTGCTAAGCTCTTCTGGCGAATTCATACTGTGAAGGTGAGTGACACTGTCTAAGTTCCGAATCTGAGGTCAAGCCACGCGAGTCCAAAAGAAGAAGGTTATTCGTTACAATGCAGTAATATCATTCGTACGTAATGAAGCTACCTTTTAGAGCAATAGGTAGGCTTACTTTATTCCGAGTCCCTTCGTTCACTCCCTCCGCATTTCTAGTACAAGCAAATTTTCTCTCAGCTACACGGATCAGATTTCAGACCTCTGCTATGTCGTCGTTTCGATTGCATTCCATTATCGATCAACAGATGGACACGCTGTCACGATGTAATGTGAGGAATAGGCGTGAAAATAACGGAAATCTTGAACGGAAGTTATAGCTGTAAACAAGAAGGGAAGACTACGAGAATCCTTCCATTTCACGCCTCGAGCTGGACCTGAGGTGAGAGAACCAGTTATGCTCGCCACCAAACTCGGCGCTCACAACCGTCAAAAGGCCGAGTTCATTCGTACCACTTGTAGGAGTCTACGATCTGCATGTCTCTCTTTCCTCGTTACAGTACGCCTTCCAGCGACCCCAGTTCGCACTACGACTACTCGTCGAACTCGGAGCTTGTCCTGTCAAGTGCCAGTTCGATACGACGATGAGGCAATCTGACTGCTCTCGCGTGTCGATTTATAAGGCGTTATTGTAGAGGAATGCTAAGAGGGCATCGACCTGTTCGTACAGCTACGCATGTGTTCGATGCGCCTTGCCCAACGCCGTGTGCCTGTTCTGATTCTTCAATCATTCCCTCCCCTCATTACCATACGCCTTCGCCCCGCTCCTGAACATGTCCATCGCTCCCCCAACACCTTCGTGCCCTTGCGTTCTGGCTGCTGGAGCGAGAACGAGGATACTGTATGCCAACGCGACCGCCACAAGCTTGGCCGCACTGCGGAGAACTCTGGGGGGCCCTACCATCTGCGAAGAAGGTGGTTTATACGACCAAGCTATCAGGACCAAGGAGGATCATCCTGTGAAAGTCTCCTGACTACAAGTTCGTGTTTGTGTTGCGAGAAACAGGACGTAGAGGGTGGGGAGCCGGGATCGTGATACCATAGATGAGGCTAGGCGCGTGATGCTGATGGGAAAAGATGCCGAGGGAATACGGGTCCTGAAGATTGAAGATACGTGCAGGAACCCATGAGTGTCAGTGACGAAACGCATGCCTATCATGGCTCTGATGGCCGAATCCCCTGCTCCTGACGAGCTGGTCTACTTGGACAGGAAGACGTTTTCGTCTCTATCCACCCTTCAAGTTCGGCCATGGGATTCTCCCGTTTTAAGCAGACCAATCTGATTTCGCAGCACTTCGGAACTCCCGGCAACTAAAGACAAAAGAAAATCTCAAAACTGGTGATATCTTCCTGCCTAGTGTATCGCCAGATTCACTGAATTGATCAGTTGAATGTAGAAAGGCTACAATCTGCTCTTGGCAGGGTATCAATCATGCTTTGACTCTATACCTTCGGGCTCCCCCACGTTTTGCGAAATTATGAAGACGCCCGCACGTGTTTCGGTTGTTACCACTTTCGTCCTAGTCGCCCGGGCGAGGAACGACTAATAGCAACTAGCAGCAGCAGCCATCTGTGTCTGTTCATTGGACATATCAAATGTGACATCCTTTGCAGGATCTCCAGGTCCTATGGACGCCCCAGCGTCGGAATATCGCGGGGGTGGGCTATTTATATCGGAGTATCTCATGGCCCTCGGAAATGACCCTCTTGCTCTCTTCTTCCTGCTACCACCGGCGTATTCACTCCAAGACACTAGCACATTGACATGGCTCTCTTCAATTCCCTCCCCGCAGAGCTAGTCGACACCATCATCTACGAACTCCGCCATGACTGTGAATCACTTAAATCCTTCGCATCTGCTCACCGTTCCTTCGTTCCCTTTGCTCAGAACTACATTTTCTCGACTGTCCACCTCTCCTTTGGACATCTACCATGCTCAGATCGTAGCCGATGCACTCAGCTCCTCGAGATCCTGTCCAGCTCCCCTCGCATTGCCAGTTTTATCCGCGATCTGAATATCTGCATCGTCCCCACTCCCTTCTGGCTACCCGACACACTTCCAAACGAGCTATCGCGCGAGAATTCGCCGCTGATACACGTCTTGCGCGTGTTGTCCGGCGTTCGCCACATACGCGTTTTCCAGGGCGCTGGGCATGGATGGAGCGTACGCTGGGGTGGCGTATCTCCCGACCTGCAGGCAGCAATGCGCACAAGTTTTACCTCATCGAGCATTCGCAGTATTACGCTCGAACGCCTCGCATTCCGTGGCTTTGAAGAATTCTCCTTCCTTTTCATACACGCCCAAACCGTCGAAGAACTATCCTTAACAGGAATACGCTTCGTTTCATCTTCCGGCTCTTCATCGTTACGCTACCACGACTTGAAGTTGCGTCTTCCTAATTTACGGAACCTTTCCATGCGGTTCTATCGACACGATCTTGCTTTTACGAAGGATAGAGGTTGGGAAAGCCCGGATGTTCTTGGCTGTGTCCTCTTTTTGCCATCTTTGGTGTACCTGGACAGTCTTCGACGATTATCGATCTTCGTAGATCATTTGGAAGACTGCGCCTCTATTCGAGAATACCTGGGCGCGTTTGGTAATTCAATTGCTGCTGTTACAATGAATAATTCGTGTGACAATTACAGTAAGCGCGTTATACAGTTTTTCATTTCTCGAGCTGTTACTTACCGCTATAACCGGATTATAGTAACTGTCGCGGTCGAGAAGTTCCGATTTTAAAACCGAACTTGTGTTCCTAGTTTCTAGGGCACATGTACTCACTGATAGGTTGGGAGCTGCGGTACCATATTCTCCTTACTTACTTGCAGTGGCCCGGAGCTGGAAGTATCATGGTCATCTTTCGGGCTGCGAGCGGACGTCGGCGGAGGAAGCTGAGCTGTGTTAACTTCGAGCAGGGGGTAATATTTATCCGACATCAGGACATCAAGAATGTGTGGCGTTTGGGGTAAAACACTTCTACAGAGAAGCGCCTATACAGCAGCTATAAAACTTATACCATGTGTCTGTTCATTCTACGAGGGTATGCAAGAGAAGATCCGAAACGTACTAAAGGCCCCCTTTGCGTTCATCTGTTGCCGACACCTTTCCTGCAGACCGCAGAACGCCATGACTTGCGACAAAAAAGCAAACGCCACCATAGCCAATGAAACTCTTCATTGCATTGATTTCGGAGGGCATACTGTTGACGCCAGGTACATGCGCTCCAAGGTCAAAGTTGCGACAGAGGGCGCCCAGTATTACCCTAGCTCCTCATTTTCTGATTGGCAGACCGGCTCTGTCAAGGTCCTCCTTAGACAATGGTCGACGCTGGAAGCAGTGGAGAAGCTGCACCTCGACCCGGAGGTGTCGACGACGAAGAGGATAGGCGTGCTCAGTTTCGCCAACCCCACGTCGCCCGGTGGGGAGTTCCGTCTCGGCGGCGAGGGACAGGAGGAGTCTATCGCTAGGTCATCTACTCTCTACCCTACTCTCACCACCAAGCATACCAAAGAGTACTACGAACAGCACAGTAACTCCGATGGGTTCGCTACACACGCGATGATCTATTCCCCGTCCGTCATCGTCTTCCGGAAGGATAACGGGGACTGGATCAAACCCCTTGAAGTAGACATCGTGACATGCTCTCCCGTCGACGCCACGAAAGCTCGGAAAGCCTGGAAGGCGTCGATGCGAGCCCTCCGAGATGACATCAAGAAGACGATGAGAGAGCGCATGGGACATATTCTCTCCCTCTTCGAGAAGAAGCGGGTTAGATACCTGATATTAGGGAGCTTTGGCGCGGACGTCGGGAATGATGTCGGGATGGTGGCGGATATTTGGGCGGACCTGCTTATTCGAGAGAATTCGCGGTTTGGGCATTCTTTTGAGCAGGTGGTTTTTGCCGTCCCGGATGAAGGCGAGTTTGTGAAGTTTCAGTCGGCTTCGAAGGGCTTCAAAGGGTAGAGGAGAGGAGATTGCATACGAAGTTGGGTTTTTTTTTTCCTGTCGTAACGTATCCTACCTAGTGCATTATTAGATGGTAGGGAACGCTGGCTTCGTACGACCCTTCCACATCCCTCATTTGAATTCCTACATAACCATAACTTCGCTATGCAAAAATTACAGATATTAGTACATCCGATCTCGTACAATGCTACAACATCCCTCCTATGATCATCTCATACGAACCCGGAACACCCGGAACACCCAGCCCTCTAAAATCATGCTCGACAAACCGCCTCATCCAAACCGCTATATTCCACATCAGCCACCGAAGCGCCAATAAACCGCACCAGATTCCAGCTACGACCGCCATTATCGCCAACGCGAGTTCCTTTTTGTGATGCCGAATGTCTTTAAGCCAGATCTGGACGTGGGAGTTCCTGGGGAGAAGGGCGGATGCCAAGAGTAGTGATGCGAAAATGAAGATTGGGGCGACGAAGCTGTAGATTCGGCGTCGACTGATATCGGGGTCGTGAAGGATACGGGAGAGTATACTCTGAAGGTGCTCGGTGAAAGATGTCTTTGTCACTCGCCGGTCTTGTGGTTGAATATAGTTTATAGGTCTAGCAAAGGCGGAAGACCCTGAGGTAGCTTGAGGGTGGACGTGCCGCAGGGCTGCAGGCATTACGATATAGCGAGGGTGACTGAAGTTGTTAAAGTCGAACTTGATCGATCGAGAACACCGACTCTTTTCTTAAATACCCTTATGATGGAATAAAGTGTTTACCGTCGTCTGACGGATCTAGATTTCGATCAGGATTAACTTTTGAATATGCTCTCTCTTCTCCCGCAAAGAGTTTCTTGATATACTTTGCTGTTCAGGATTTAGTGAATCGACATTATAATGTCACGTCCCGATATGTTGACCTAATGTGACCTAATGAGGAATTATAAGCCATTTTAAGGTATTAAAATGAAAAAGCGTTATAATAAAAGAGTTGGCATTATAACGCATTATATGGCCAAAAAAGGCATTTACACTTCTCCGACTTAAAAAGTACAAAACAAGCTGAAGACACTGCGCTACGGACTGAATGCATGTGCATGCCGTTTCGTTCCACCTGTGAACCAAATTAAAGATAGAACGACGCTGTTTTACAAAAATTGTTAGCCGTCTGGTCATAGTATGAGGCATTGTTCTTGGCGTCCAATTCTCGCCGTGTATATCCTACGATCCTAAGAGCTGCACCTTGATATGATTTACCGCCAAAAAATGCAGTCTGGTATCCCCTGCCATAATCCGTACGGACCGCACATAACGCTGATAGCAGTATGGAAAAGAAATGCAATTGTTCTGCCGTTGGTCCTCTACGTCGGTGGACACTCTCATTATTCATACCAGACGTCAACAAATGGATTACACTAAATGGTAATATCTAGGACAGAACTGTGTTCAGAAACTGTAAAATCAAAGTCTTTCCTAGTGCATCTTTGCCTATTTGAAGTATTGGAATCGCCTCATGATTAAATATAGCTATCTAGTGTATCAGTACGATCAAGATTAAATATTATGGATGAATTGAACTCCTGAAGTACCATACTAGCTGATCCCGTCCTTCCCAACCACTGAATTCTCGGGAGTGATGAGCCCCAAGCCAATGGCCCAGTCATCTCGTCCGGTTGTTTTGATCAATTCCTTCGCCATGTCCAACCTCTGAGTATACTTCTTCGGCACTCCTTCCACACATACGGAACAATCCGGTAGTCGTAAGCACGGCCTCAAGGTGCTGTATAGGCCCAAAATAGCGGAAGAGCAGAGCAGTAGGCAGGCAATCGCCATGCTCCCCACCATCGATGAGAGGAAGGAAAGGAAAACGGCAACGTAGACTAATGACACTTGTAAGGGCCCAGCGAATCGCTCCGTCATAGACTCATCCAGTGATTCCAGTTCTGCAATTAGGGCCCGAATATGTTTCTCCGCACCTCGCAATAAAATCCAGCGATTCTGAGTGCAAAGGATGAAAAGAGTAGTGTCGACACTTGATATCTTCCCCGACAACGATCTCTGGTTGTCTCTCCAGATCCACATAGTGGCAAACGCATTGACCAGCCTGGAGAGCACGAGGGTCACCAACACCCCGAGGCCCCACCAATCTTGTATGTAGCCCAGGAAGACTGCTGTAACGACAGTCAAAGCCGGGGCAAGTAGGTAAAGCAGTGTCGAAGGGATATTCGCGATGAATAAAGACTGGAGGAAACGATTAAATGGAGAGACGCTGGAGCTGTGTGGAAGGACGCGTGTGGTGACAAGGTGTCCGCTGCGTCCGATGGAGTGAAGGTAGCTAACAGTGACGGAATTCCAGATATGAAAAGTGCCTCCAGTCCTTATCACACCTGCCATAGGTAGCTCCGATGGACTGAGGTGCTCCTCCTCCTGGCTGTGTATCCTTAGTGCGAGGAATAGGGCATCGATGTATGAAAGTGAATTACTACCCGAAGGCCCTCTGATAGCAAACCAGGAGGGGCCAAAAAGAGCGACGAGTCCTGCAAGATTGAGGGTGGGAAGCCTTAAAGTTAACCCGTACATGGGGGGGACAGACGAACGATGATTGCTGTGAGAAGGCTTAGTCAGTATTGTATGAATACGATTCCGAGTTTGTCGATCAGATCAGATCGACATCGCTGACACTGCTATAAATAACGCGGGACCACCACTCCTTCAGTACTTCTTCTCGCGACCCAGTTTTCGAATTGGCTGAAATACACTTTTATGGTAGAGTAATAGTCGTCATCGGTCTACATATTATACAAAAATCGTTACCCAGACCGTTGTCTTTCGCTATGAATTATATTCCAGCTGTCATTCAGGCCTACCATCTTACGCGACATCCTCTCCTCTACGCCTCAAGGATACAAAAACACCCCGCTCATCCCCCTCGGTGGTAGTCTGCGATAACCTCTCCTCGTACCTCATAGGCTCCCCCACAACATGCACAACACGGCCCACTGTCTGCAGACACGGCCTAAAGGAGCTGCGCAAGGCAATAATAATGGAGGAGGAGAACACCAAACAAACGATAATCCAACACCCGACTGGCGATGCGTTGGGGGAAAGGGCGACAGCAAGGTAGGCCAAGACCCTCCCAAAGAAAATGGCAAACTCCTCCATCGCGAACCGTGGACGCATCCCCTGGCATGCAATGACAGTCCTCAGATCTGCCTCCGCACCCCGCAAGCGAATCCACCGATCTTGACTGAAACGAATCAGAAGATCGTACTCGCTGGCGTGCGGCTGCCCACTCAAATCCTGGGTGCTTCTACGCACAGCTACGCCCAAATTGATCACTTTCGAGATAGTGAGTGTCATCAGCACCCCCAAGGCCCACCAATCTTGTATGCAGCCCAAGAATATCGCTGCCATAACAGTCAATGTTGGGCATAGGATGCAAAACACCGTTGCAGGGAGACCCACGGCAGACAAATACCGGAGGTGACGATTGAATGGAGAGAGGCTGGTGTCGAATAATGGGCTCAGAAACACGTGTGCATCGATGAGGCATTCACTGCGTCCGACGTTTCGGAGGAAGCCTAATGTAGTAGGATTGTCGATACGGGAAGGGAAATCGTCTTCAACCCTCGTCGCACCCGGCACGGAGACATCGCCCGCGTAGATGTCACTAGGAAGCTGGCGGTCGTAAATATCTGCTGCAAAGGTGATGGCTTCAAAGGGAGAGTGGGTCTCCATCGGTCTGAAGACGACGCTTGCAAGAGACATCACCCCAGCCGCCTGGACGGCAATAACATGTTGATTATAGAGGAAACTGAACATATTCCACAAGTGAGAGCGGCTTGAAAGAGACGAGGAGGAAAGGGTGCATCTTGAAGATGGAGGTCGTCTGCCACAAAATATATACTCTTGCTGCACAGGCGAAATTCCTGGTTATATCGGCATTCGAAGCAGTACTTAAGATTAGTCCACGGGATGATCGTGATGGACGAATTCCCGGTAGGACATTTTGATGCTAACAAGAGGTTGATCAAGAACTGTCACGGACACTAGAAGGTACTGCTGATACTAACAGACACATTCCTGGTGTGTACGGTGAATTTCGCGTTGGGATGGTCGCGATGCGTTCGTTTCGTAACGGTACCGCGAATAAAAAAACAGCATCCCCGGTAGGACATTTTGATGCTAACAAGAGGTTGATCAAGAACTGTCACGGACGTACTAGAAGGTACTGCTGATACTAATATACACGTTCCTGGTGTGTACGGTGAATTTCACGCTGGGATGGTCGCGATGCGTTCGTTTCGTAACGGTACCGCGAATAAAAAAACAGCATCCCCGGTAGGACATTTTGATGCTAACAAGAGGTTGATCAAGAACTGTCACGGACGTAGAAGGTACTGCTGATACTAATATACACGTTCCTGGTGTGTACGGTGAATTTCGCGCTGGGATGGCCGCGATGCGTTCGTTCGTTTCGTACCGGTACCGCGAATAAAAAAACAGCATCCCCGGTAGGACATTTTGATGCTAACAAGAGATTAATCAAGAATTGCTTACTATGGACTGAGGCTTCAATTCAAATTCACGGAACTATTAGAAGGTACTGTAGATTATAAAATGAGTTCCTCGTGTGTACAATGAATGTCGCGCTAGTATGGCCGCGATGCGGTCCTTTCGTAACGGTACCACGAATAAAACAACAGCATCTTTTGATGTTAACAAGAGATTAATCAAGAACTGCTTACTATGGACTGAGGCTTCAATTCAAATTCACGGAACTATTAGAAGGTACTGTAGATGATAAAATGAGTTCCTTGTGTGTACGATGAATGTCGCGCTGGTATGGCCGCGATGCGTTCGTTTCGTAACGGTACCACGGATAAAACAACAGCATCCCGGGCCGGTAGGACATTTTGATGCTAACAAGAGGTTAATCAAGAACTGTAGACGATAAAATAAGTTCCTCGTGTGTACGATGAATGTCGCGCCGGTATGGCCGCGATGCGTTCGTTTCGTAACGATACCACATGTTGCGACATACTAGTACGATTAGTCCAACCGAATCCCCGTCCAAAACATCCATACCCCGAGTGAGTTCGATGGAACTAAACCTTGCCCATTTTTTGTGGTGTACAGGATGGTACCTGTGGCATGAGACATCGAAAATGGCTCGTGTATCGTAAAAAAAAAAAGGCAGATACACAAACCTTGGTGAATTCCATCACGACTGTCGGTGATAAGTCTTACATTTCCAGACTCAGACATATCCCAAATATCCTCTCCAAATCGAACCTCTAGATACATTGTGTATAGTCGACAGCAACCGAACAACAGGGGAGTAGACAACAAGCGAAAGCGACCGAATAGAAAGAGTTCGGGAGAGATCAGGCACCCAGACTCGTTAACTCTTTGCGAATATCAGCTTCGCCTTCCATCTTCTTCAGCTGGGTCGCCTCCAATCTCTCTCCCCGTTTAGCCTTCTCCTTCAGTTCTTCGATTGCTTTTAGCTAATAACTCATCAGTCAAGGACGAGAATACACGTCGCTGAAAGCATACCTTCTTGTTCAAATTCCGGATCTTTTTGGCTGCTGGATCGAGCGCACTGTCCGGAGTCGGAGTAGTAGGTGATACTTCCACATTGATCTGTGGTGGGGGGGTGACCACTTCCACGCTGACCTTCCCATTAGCCTTCCCATTGGCAGAGACGTCCAAAGACGGCCGTCCACTGTCAGCATCCCCAGCATCCTTCTTTCCCTTCTCTTCGCCGTCCTTCTTCGCACCCTTATTCCTCTTCCTCGACGACTTCTTCTCGCCCTCCGGTCCAGGGCTCGGACTGTGACTGGGGGGAGCAGCACCCGGGACGTGTCTTCGTCCGTTCCCGTTTGCATTCCCGTTCGCCGGGGCTCCGGGAGCGGGACTCCGGTTGTACCCTCGAGGCGGCGTGGCCGTCCCATTTGTTGGCGTACGCGCAGCGCCGCCTTCGTCTTCTCGTTTGAAGATCGCAGGCGTCGCCAGGCCTCGAGCTCCAGGGGGTCGGTACGCACCCGCGGGTTTCGGCGCCACGGGCTTCTTCTCAGCCTCCATATTCCTGACGGTCTCGCTAGGAGCAGGCGACAGTGGGATACCCTGCCCAAACTGGGCTACGTGTTCGACTGGTGTAGGCCTCCAGGACGCTTGATAAAGCTCCTCCGCAGCTTGCAAATGGACAAGGGGCCCCGAACAATGCCAAATTTTGATTCCATTATCCACGCGCAGGCGGGGAGACAAGGTTGCCGTAAGAAGGAAACGACCGTCCGGAGACCACTCACAGTACGACGTGTTGGGCGCATCGATGGTCGTCACTTTCGTCAAGGATCGTCGGTCGAAGACGTCAATTTTGCCTGCGAGGTTACCAAAGCCTGCAAGGGCGATGAGGCGGCCTTGGGGGTTGAACGCCACGAAATTGTGTGGGGATGACCCAAAGTCGTGTAACGAGCGGACTCGATGGTCAAATATGACGGATTTGGCAGGCATGTCTATTGAGAACTGTGAAAATTAATTCAATATGTAGAAATTGGCAGACGTACAGCCATAGACGACCGCAAACTCTTTCGAGTTCGGGCTCCAGTTAAAATCGTGGATGGGTCCTTCTTTGTCCAGAGTGACACGGCAGTCAAAGTTACCGGCAGAGCTGAGCAAGTAGAGCCCAGTCTCTCCGTAGTAGCTCTTGTTCGAGTTGTCGACTTCGGTCTGGGTCAGAAGTAGAACCTGCGTGCCTAGCGTGTTCCACTTGATTTGTGCCCTGTCCGCTTTGTAGAAGTTCTTTTGGCACGTCGGAGGGCTGTTGAGAGTCGACAAGCCGTAGATCTTGATACTGGCGGGCGCGCCCTAAACAAATGTCAGCAGAACGACGGGATCTATCCACTGTCTCGTACCTTCTTCTCAGCAACGAACACGGCGATGGAATGATTGAGGCCGGGACTCAGGGAAATGCTCGTGGCTCCCTCTACCCGCAGCTTGTCGACCATTCCCTTGGACCACTCCGCAGGCCGGTAGACCTGGATATCACCACTGACTAATCGGACAGCGTGCGACTCGGAGATGGTGTACTGAAGGTCCCAGCCATCCTGCGCCTTCTGTCCGAAAGATACGAGCTCCTCGCCTGTGGAGGTCGAGAAAACCCGGAGATTTTTGTGTTGGGACCCGTCTTCGAGTTTGACTGGCCGCTCCCAGGTCGACAAGTAAGTGCCTCGAGGAGAAAAATTCAGCTCGACGACATTTGGAAGTGTCAGCTCCCTGAGGAGTAAGGCCCCCTCTGCCTGGAATATTCGCACTCTGGAAGGATCGTTTGGCTCTGCTCGTCATGAAGACAAGCGTGGTGACTCACACAGTAGGCAAGGTGTAGGCATACAGACGGCCATCGGCGCTGTATGTGTACGATCTGGCTGCGACGTCTGGAGAGACAAATCCTGGAACTGGGTTGTAGTTCGGAGTGCCGCCCACGAGGCCGAGAGATTTTTGAGCACGGACTAGGAGTAAAAAGGGATAATAAGCATGGAGAATTACAAGCATGAAACATTGAAGAAGAGAAAACAAGCTATTCGTTTGGCGGTATCGATGCTAGTAGACCGCAGACGACCGCGACCTCGAAACCGAATTGCGCAAAGCAAAAATAAAATACTAACATGCGTACTGCTGTGAGATTTGCGATGCCATTGCAGAATATTGAGGTCCAGAGGGCGAAGAGAGAGGTCTGAAGGAGGGGGGAAGCAAATTAATGCTTCGTATAGTCGACGGTGGCAGTGAGTAGCAATAAGCGTTTGCTTTGCCTTTGTTACTTCCAAAGGCACTTGAGGGCCGGCCCGGGTAAAATTTCTTCTGATTCACCTTCCTGATCGGACCTTCTGATCTACGCAACTTCGGTGGCATTATCAGCTTTGTTTCTCGGACCGTTGCTATCATGTCTTTTCCTGTCTTTTCTCTACAGGGGCTCGAATATTCATGCATGTCAATGGTTTCGTGTCCTTGCATGAACCCCGTATTTCTTGTACTCGAGTCGCGTCGGGTGGCATGAACAAGTTTTCCAAGCAAATGCATCCCCAAATGCCACAAGAAACTGCGGTATATATGAGTTGAATGCTCAGGTATGTTTCCATACTATTTCGCGTCCTCGAATGGCGACTTACTCTCAGAATTTCTGTGTTAGCCCTCGTGAAGTGGTGAACTCACAGGTTTGCGCTACCCTAGCTGTTGTTTCTCCTTAAATGATTACCGTTCCCTCTTTGCAGCCCCAACGTCCTGATACTACGAGCTTTGCATGCGCGGAT
>JAUEPR010000305.1:0-28559 GCA_030435655.1 Armillaria novae-zelandiae | reverse complement strand
ATTCTGACGAGATCTACGCTCTGATACAGGGAGTAGATGATCAGTATAGGGCTATGATGAGATGTTGTCCGACAGCTCAAAGCCTGCAACGAAGCATCGCCTCCATCGCCAGGTATGTTCTAAGAGTGTTTTATATCCTTCCCTTACTTACTTTTCGGTTAGTGATACCAACGACCTTGTTACTGTGCTGTCAAACATACTCAGGCGAAAGGTCTACCAAGCACGCGGTCTCTGACCGACTTATAGTTGTTACTTGTTTCCTACGCCGTGTCAAAGAAGAACCCTCTCCTGATATCCCACACAGAGTCTCGCTTCCTCCTCTCACCCCGCTTGATATACCGATCCCCTCTGGCAATGATTAGGATATATACACCACTGCAATATTTAAACTTCCTATCTGTACATGTATTCCAATATTTTATTACAAGGACCAGTATCACAGGTGAAGTACCGGAGTACCTTCAAGATATCATGAACAAATATAGCAAAATGACAGACGACGACGTTATGCCCAGTATCAGAACTTAAGCGAACAACATGACATGTTGAAGCGGCTAATAGCAAACGACGTAAAAAATTGCAAGGGCAAAAATGTCACAAAAGAATTGGGTGTGCAAATCGTGCACGGACAACGATGCATCACAAAGCCACAGGGCATGAACCTCGTCCTCAATGTCAGTGTGGCAAAAATGGCACAAGCGCTCATTTCTAGGCACAGGGGACTGACGGCGCTCGGACCACACAGAACCTCTTGAATGGCCAGAGTATGGAAGAGGACAAAAGTCGGATGACTACTTTCCTATGTGCAGGGATGGGCACTCGTACATCAGGAAAAATTCAGTGTGATACGTTCAGCTACGATGTGTACGTAGCTTGGGTACCTACCTTAGTAGCACCCCCCCCCCCTAGGTACCGGTACGTAGCTTGTTGTTAAATGGATGTACCTGCTGGTAGCCGAGGTAGCTATGACTGAGACATATGTATTGATACCATAATACTTCGGTTTCACAGCAATAGTACAACCATTCCTTTCCATAGTAATATAATAGATATACTTTCAATCTATAATTATACAGCGGTTCTTCGGTATGAGCTAGCAAAAAGGTTCTATTCCAGTAATAATAGATAGTACACATTATTATTCTGTCCCCTGCGTCATCAGTCTCAGTATCGCCATCATCTTCACCATCCGTTTCTCCAGTTCTACCCTTAAGATCTGCCATTACTGTTTAGGGATCACTGCACGCCACTGCTTAGTTACTATATCTAGCTACACAACCTGTATGAACTAGGTAGAATCTTCTTTCACTTTCTATTTCCTTCTTTCTATCTCGATAACATACTAGAAACTGCTAGAAGTACTTTCATGTATATATTCTCGAGCTAAACATGCCAAAAGGGCATCAAATCTATTCATCATATTTGACACTCCACTTACTGTGTGAACAAACTAAGTGATCGTGATCGGTTACATCAAGCGCTTGTCGATTTACTCACTTCTGATTACGCCAAGCGCTTGTTGGCCCATTTAGGACATTCTTATTGGTAACTCGAACTCAATTCTTACTCATTCTCTCATATGATTTAAGTAACATTAGTGAAGCTCATATTCACTAATCTACCTAATATACTCATATTCCTAACAGTTACCGAAGTTTCTTCCTCTTCATCGTCAAGGTCGCTGGTCACTACCTGCTTCGCTTTTACCCCAGCGTTTGATCTCTGTATAAAAAGATAAGTAGGCCGAATCACTGATGAAGATGATACCACTTACAATTGACCACCGAGATTTGAAGGGAGACAAAGAAAATAAGGAAAAGCAAAGTAGCAATGGTTGGCGCATATAGAGAAGTCTTCGGTATCATTACATCCCATGCCTCGCTGCTCATTCCAGATCCTGAGTACATGGTGAGTGATGAATGTTAAAACAATCCAAAGTGCGTACATTCTGGTCCAAGTATCTACGAAATAAAATTCCTACAAACAAAGTGAGATGAATCAGCACGAAGGCATGATGTTATGAGTCAGACACTCACCAGCAGCCCAACAACCCTGTGAATTTAAGGATGCACCATTAGAGATAAGGCAGCTAGTCATTACCAGACACGAGAAAGACTCTGATACTGACCAATGATATAACATTTGGTAGCTATCACTCAAGTATTCTGGTAGGTACATATACAACATGCTATCAACTGCTACCTACCAATGCACGCCCGCTACCACGGCTACTAGAGCTACTTATGCTACATATATCCGGGTGGCAGTTATGTAGCAAATGGATATTTCCTGATTATATACAGCTACGATATAAACAATTTTTACATACTTTTACTATGCACGCATGCCCAAAATGTTTTCAAGCATATCCCCTGTGGCAATACGACACGAACGATACCAATTTCCTCCATAGAACAATACCAAGATCAAAGACTACTATATGTATTAGCATATGACTCAGAAATACCCTTCTTGCAGTCCCGCAATAACCAACTCATGCTCCAGAAAGTCCATATGACCTCCAGGCACTCGCACGACCCTAGCCCCCGGCACCCAACGCGAAGCCCCCAGATCCTCCCGCTCTTCCTCTGCCACTGGCAAAAGCCTCGCCCCCTTCTCCGCAACGTACACCGTAACCGGGGCTCTGACCTCCCCCATGCTCTCCATCCATTGCTCAACACTAGGCCGAAAACAAAAATCCGCAATCATGCCCATGACGTCCCGCGCGGTGTTCATCGCGAGTCAATGGATGGGCAGCCCCCCGTTCCCATTGAGAGCAGCGCGCAGGACGTCGACGGAGCTGTTCCTGCTCGTATCCCAGACCATCAGGTTAAACATGACCTCAATCCCCGCCATGATGAACTCTTCTCGCCGGGTCGGACCCGCAGGAGGGATCTGGTGTAAGAACAGGGACGGTAGATGGTCGAGCATGACAAGCTGGGACACGACGTCGTCGTTCCATTCAAACTCTTTCGCCATGTAAAACGCAAGGATGCTTGAAGCAGAGTACCCAGCAAAGCAGTATGGCCCGTTAGGTTGCTTCTCCTTGATTCTACGTCGGTAGAATGTAACGAGGTCTTTGAGGGTTGTCATTGGCACGTCAGGTGTCACTTGGAGTGCCCACACAGCCGTGCGGAACTTCTCGGGATACGACCTAAAGTCAAATGCAAGGCCTCCACCTCCTATGACATTCAAGTTAGATATTTTTGAAGGAAGTGAACTTAGCGGGGCACGGACCGTGGAGTACGATCAGCGGTGGTTCTCCGTTCCCTTTTCTAAGTTTGACGATGGTCTCTCCGGGTTCAGGGAACTTCATAAACTCGACTGGGGGTTCCGAGTCGGCATCGTCGTCCGGGTCTTCCTCGAGGGATTCCACCTTTCCATTAGCCTGTGGTGCAAGCACAAATTCCTGCACAAAGGCACTCAAGAGAGAGATTGACGGATTGTTGAAGACGAAATTCTGCGGGAGGGCACGGATGGCACTTGTCGATGTCACGTTGGCTCTCGGAAGGGTGGTGAGAATCGTGTTGCGAATCACAGTAGCTATGGTATATTACCAAAAGTGGGAAATCAGTGGCGTAGTGGCACTGTCAGGACCTCGAGTGTAGGCTGAAAAGAGCTATTTGTTGAAATTTGGGCCGCTCAGCTGCCTATAAAACTCTGGTGTGCGTGGTTGAGAGCCAAGTCGCCCCAATTACATTACGTAATCTACTCCTCCAACCATAACTACACACTCCACCCACCCCCCTCCAGCCCGAAAAAAAAATTGCCGCCTTGGGACTTGCCCAAGACGGAAAACAGGACCCCGCCATCACTTCCAAACCGCCACATTCAAATTCCTGCCGAGAAATGTGTCAAATAGCCCACAATCTTCGTGCTAAATTCCGTGAGAGGCACACTATACTTACATTTGCAAACCGCCACCATCTAGACCTGCGAAAATGTAAGGAAATTAAGTACACGTTCGTTTTCTTTCTTGAGTGACATGTTGGCTTCGACCTCGAAATTCTTGAGGTCAGATTCCTTTGTTCAATCGCAAGAATAACAGCTTACCTTTCAGAGTACAAATCATTTATTTTATGTCTGAAACTAACGTGCCGTCAGAAAAGCAAACACTCCATGATTCCAGTACAACTTACCTGGGAATGTAGGACTGGCTCCAGCTCCAGAAGGGTTGCCGCTTGATCTATGAAATTCACGTTAATAATAAATACTCCATATAAACGGTTAACTTTGCTCACCAGACAAAGATCCGTACACTCAACGTCTTGTGACATCCTTCGAAGCGTACGTAGTGCAATATGAATCTAACAAACTAGTGTACAAGTCAGAACGAGAGCAAAAGATCACAACGAAAGACTTACAGGTATATATCTTACAAATGTGGGATTGAGTCTGCATCGTTCGGTCCCTCAAGATTCAACATACTCATTCTAGGCACAAATTGAGTATATATTGAACATCCTAATGAGGTACTTACCTTGCTCGCCGGACAGAATTTCATATACTCAAAGCCTAACGGCCATCTTGCGTATATGCTACATTTATCTACGTACTCTATACTGATTGAACCTAATGAATAGTACAAAATTCAGTACAAGTATTAAATATCATAATGAGGAACTCACCTCCCTCGCCAGACACCGTTTCATGTACTAGAAGCCTAACGGGTACACAGCACGGCCATCTATGCACTCTGTGACAATTTGACCTAATAAATATACAGCTCAGAAAAAATAACAGGACGCCAAAACAATATACGTACAGGACACTGTGAGAGCATGAAATTCGCTCTGCAAGGTTTGGGTTACGAAGAACTTGGGCAGAATGCTGGATAGGAAAATAAGTAAGTGTTGGAGAGCATAACAAGCGACTTACCTTGCTCCCCGGACGCTGATCCATATACTCAACGTCTAACAGGGTTCTCCGGATTGTCAAGCATCTCAGGCAGGTCCGAATAGACCACAGATGTTGTGATTGTAGTCTCCTGCTCTGACATTGCTCGCAAGATGGCGATACATGGTCTTCAGGTGCAACGCCTAACAGGAGATATCAATGCATAAGTCAGCGAGAAGAGATGGAAGCATACAGTACTTTTTCCGAGCTCTGGAAACATGCGTATTGAGGTATATCCTTGATGATCGCGGCAACCTCGAGTTATCGTCAGCAGGCTTCTACAACCAGACTGATTGAATAGTAAGAAATTCAGTACAAGTATTAAATATCATAGCGAGGAACTGACCTCCCTCGCCGGACGCCGTTTCATGTACTAGAAGCTTAACGGGTACACCACACGTCAGTCTATGCACTCTGCGATGATTTGACCTAATAAATATACAGCTCAGAAAAAATAACACGATGCCCAGACAGTAGATGTACAGGAAACCGTGAGAGCATGGAATTTGCTCTCCAAGGTTTCGGGTATGAAGAACTCGGGCAGAATTCTGGATAGGAAAATAAGTAAGTGTTGGAGAACATAACAAGCGACTTACCTTGCTCCCCGGACGCTGATCCATATACTCAAAGCCTAACAGGGTTGTCTGGATCGTCAAGTGGGCTTGAATAGACCACAGATGTCGTGATCGCAGTCTCCTGCTCTGATGTGGCTCGAAAGACGGCGGTATAGTCTTCAGGGGCGGCACCTAACAGCAGATATCAAGGCATAAGTCAGCGAGAAGAGACAGAAGCATACAGTACTTTTTCCAAGCTCTGGAAACATGCGTATTGAGGTATATCCTTGATGATCGCAGCAACCTCGAGTTATCATCAGCAGGCTTCTACAACCGGACTGATTGAATACTCACCTTTGTGCTCCCTTCTTCAAAGTACACCCGACTTCTCTGCTTGTCGATCGAGGTGGCGCCACAAATTCTAAACGTAGGCTACTCTGCGTTGTGAGGCCCAAGGCACTAGTCAAAAAAATTTGAGCTTGACGCCGGTCAAAGACGCGTCTGGTAAAGGTAACTTTCAGCAAAAGATATATGACACGAGATAGATGTACCAATTCTTGAAAAGTCAACTATAATCTGAAATTCAGGTGGTGAGCATGAAAGTAATGAAAGGATACTCACCATGGTCGTAGTGAGAAATTAAGAACGATCCCCATCCTGATTTCAACATCGAGGCCCACAATGACTTCAACGTTGAGGGAGCTCTTGAGGGCAAGTAAAGGGAAACGAGGTCATGCTAGAATGGCTCGGACGGAGGAGGGAGGGAGGTGAATTTAGAATTCGGGGGATGATGGAGGTAAGAATATAAAAAGGAAAATGGAATGACTGACTATCAACAGAACGTCGTCACGTTTCGGAAACAAGCCTAAACAGACTTATCACGAGAGGAATACGCGACGATGCGGTCGCATGTGGCGGTACACATGTCAACAGCCCAGAGTTATCGCCGACACCGAAACATTTCGGTCTTTGAGCATTTTCAATGTTCTAAATCTTCTTTTATTCATTATACTTCATTCGTACATGTTACAGCTACTGAGTGATATACGGAATGAAATCTCCATTCCATTGAAACGGTGAATGGTTACTATTCTGAGTTTTGATCAAATGTCAAGTCACAAGCGGATGTCAAGACATACAAACAAATCAACGAACCTTGTTGCTTCCTTGCCACCATCCTGACGCGTTCTTCACCCCGTTTTCAAGACATCGATCTCGGACAATTATTGCAAGTCTTGGTATCCTTCGTTTTCCACCGTGCTCCGAGATTGGTTGTGGAATTTCCAGAATATCCTGCCAAAGAATATGAGCAGAGAACCTCGTTGAACCCGTACGCACTCACGGATCCGAGAACACGGTACGCTCACTCATGCTCCTTGGAATCCCGCGGCGCTGACTTTGGATAGTACTCCCATTCAAAGTCTGTGTCTTGTGGTCGACCTCATATTTTCCAGGCAACAAACTAACGTTTCATTGATTCCAGCCATCAGCAAACTTCCTGAGCATCCGGGGTGAGCAACAGAAGGACTTTCATGCGGGCACCAAGCGCAGTCGTCGTATTGGTAGGGAAGAATGGCTTGGCGCACATACGGCGGGATTTTGAAAACCAGCGGATGGGTCGGACATAGGTGCGTGTTCCTCAGGTCTTGAATTTCGAAATCGAGGTGACGTCGGTACTAGGGGAAGACGATCACTTTGTTCAATCTCAATGTATACTGTCGGTATCTTCGGAGCCACTCTAAATGAACGGTAAGCAAGAGAATTGATTTAGAATTGATGCGGTTACTGACCTGAGCTTCTAAGTAGCCTGCATGATATCCTGATTGACGTGACGCCACCCCCGCCGGCAATGATATCCGTGACACATGCGTCGTCACGTATTCATACAACTCTTGTTCCATTCCTTTGTAGCCACGCTAAAAGACTGGTAAGCCACCCCCGCTTAATTCTGACAGTCTCCCGGCTACCTGATCGAATTCAAGCGCCCTAGATACTGTAGAAGTGATCGGTAGTGGTCTAGGTGTTCAGCTGCCGCCTGGGATTGACGGGTTTCCGAGAATCGGTACGTTCCTAATACGTTTGGGGTGCCGCTACTGACTAGGAATCGTAGAGACCCGAGGGCCGATTTCAAACTGAAAAGAAAAATCGAAGCGGTGCCAAGCTGGAGGGTCTTGGTTAGAAGTTGGCAGAGATTCTGCGTCGAAGGAGAAACCTTGCAGCAACGGTAAGCAAAGTTTCGACGACTGTCAGCAGTGAAACTTGTGATTTTCAGGAACAGGAGGTCGAATTAAGGCCCTGCGCCCGAGAAGCTGCATTTAATAAAGGTAGGATTGAGCTTAGTTACCGGAAACCGACGTAGAATTGGTGTCGGGGGCGTAGTAACCAATTTATGAGATTAGAAATACCTGTAACAATGCGTAGTTCAAATAATACAATCTAATTTTCTGCAAAAACATTGTCAGAATATGGAAAACCACCCTGGTAAACATTGCGATGAATGGAACCGAGCTTACTTCAAAGTTCGTAGATGTATTGAAGCCGAATTTTCGTGCAATTGTGTACTCGTGTCGCAAGATATCGATGATATCTATTGAAAGCTGTATATATGAGGATCTATTACATTGCCCACACCTCGGCAGGTAAAGAGATTCACCTTAAACCTCGGATTTACTATCTCCTCCAGCCGATGACCACAATCGTGCCAAGGCCATCTTTGCAAGCGATGCGAAAGATACCGGCACTGTAAGCGAACCAGAATGGCATCCTAATTCACGTACACTGCCTCGACCGGTCGAGAGTTCGGTGACACTCCTCCCCGGCAGCTTCGCATTATCATCTTCTAATGCTGGAACAAGTCAGGATGTTTGAAGACGACGTAAATTCAAATCATCGCTTACCGGACAGCCGCAGTACATCTGACGTGTTCCATCAAAAAAGTCTTGCTGCCGAATTCTTGAACATTGGATGTTGTGTTTGAAGTCCGGAGGGTAGGGATCGTGTTATGAAAAGCGGTGGGGTAGCGAGGGATGGGAGTCGAGATGGGTGTGCAATGGAAAAAGGAAAGTCATGTGAACACGTGCTAGGTACATCGAGAAACAATCAAGTCGCCGGCACTTACTTGTTCACTCGCATGTGCTCTTCTCCTCATATCTGAATTCCTGGCTATCCTCGCCTCATTCTTCCGTCTTCCAAACGAACGGAATTTCTTTGACTTAATTCAAATTCTTTTCCTTCCATTCAACGCCGCTCAAGCCACTCGAAGGCCGCGTATTCAATCCCGGCACCTGAATAAAGTATTTGAATTTATGCATCCACGTCTCTAGGTAAAGCCGGCAGCATCTTCTGATTTTCAACCACTTTTTTTTTTGACAGGCAACCGAAGTCGTGTCCATCAATGGCCTAAAGACGGCCCCGCAGTGTTCGCCACGCCCACCCACCTCTCGTCGCTGAACGAGCACTTTAATGACATCACTCGGGCCCTGATTTTCATCCGCTTCAGGCGACTGCGGTTCATATTGTGACGTCGTTTGATGTATGGCTCGTCTGGTGAGTAAATTTGGGTGGTTTCCACCCTTGATCTGTATCTGTTTTGTTGATTGCATTCACTGAAGGTTTTACATTGAATTTATTCGAGGTACGAGTCTTTCCTGTCCCTTCAAAATGGCAACGAAAACTGAAGATTGTAATCAGCAACGTTCGGCATGCGATTGGCAAGAGTACCAGTGCATGCGACGTCTCGGGGTTGCTACCATCAACATGTCATGTCATGACACTAGCTTGATTCCGAAATTCAGAAGATGTGTCCCCTCGGGTGCCATGTCTTTTTAAATAACTCGTAAATTCAGCAATGTTCGAATTTCCGCCACGTTTGAACACGGGGACCTTGGCGCAGTTGATGGTGAATAATTCGACAACAATCCTCTTACCTCCGCTGTCAAAGCCAGCCCAGCCTTCGCCAACGGATTTGCAAGTCTGAATCCGTTGTTCTGTCGGGTATGTATTCGTGTTCTTCCCTCATGAAATAGGCCACAGTCTTTCCAAATAGTACGTTATCCATCATTTAAATCCTTTATCCTTGACTGATCCTATGGTAGTAGGCTCGTTGAATGTCTCGACGCAAGTTTTGGGTCTGCATACCAAATATGGAGTTGGTAGCACGCCCTGAGTTTGAGCTCGATATGTCTTGGAATGATATACTTAATGGTATTTCTGACCGGTAATGTTACATGTGTGCTTGATAAGATTGAAATTCATCTTATATCAGAATGGTCATTGCAACCCAAACAAGCCAGTTCTCGAAGAAACGGAAACGGCGACAACTTGAAAATAAACAAGACTTTGGCAAAGTCGGCACTCCTCCGATCACCGCCAATTCGAACAAGGTGTCAAATCTTTTTTGTTTCGAGTTGTTATGCTGAATTTGAACTGTAGGGATTGCCGAGGAAACGGGACGTCGAATAGCAGCAATACGGCACTTCAGTCAAACCTATTGCCGTTGAAAAGAAAACCGGACCGAATACTGACGTCGACGTGTCAAATATTGGAAGCGATGTCACGGGTAGTATTGAAGTATTCTGAAAGTTGGATTTCCTGGCATTGTCGGATCCTCGAACGGAACATTCTGTGTACTATCCGTTTTAGGGTACGGGGTTTCTATAAAGGCAGCGGGATTTTTCGTTTGAACTCCAGCTCCCCGCTTCCTTCCTTTCTTTCCCCTTCCCCTCCTCTCCTTCTCATTCCTACTGTCGATTGCCCGACTCCCTCTGATGCACTGACGAATGCAGTCAAGGTCGGAAACTGCCAGCATCCGGGCCGTCGTGCCGTCGTGCTTGTTGATTCTGTGACCAAGGTCACGGCTGCAGCAAGCTCGAACCACGACCTGCAAGCCACGGTAAGTGCTTCGACAACCACGCTCTCTGATTTGTACGCTGACGTTGGATTCCAAACAGAGTTTTACTTTGTGTGTGCAAGTCCAGCTCAACGACGCACGTGCAGGTTTTCATTATTGACAAGGTGGGTACTACTCACAGTTTTAGCAACGGGCCTACTGATATTTGGCAGATGTGGCACGCGACAAGCATATTCGTGCAGTTGGACCCTCGATATGGCCTTGATTCGACGACGTGGACGACGGGATTGGCGACGACGAGACGGGAAGGGTACAGGGCTCGAGTGAGAGGCGACGATTGTGCTTGAGGTGAGGATATGGCGGCTGTCATTGCTTTGGGGCGCTAACGTTTGTTGGGAAAGGTCTGCGCGTACATGAACGCGGGGCTTCGAGTTGTGGTAAGCAGATTTTGTCAGATTTATCTTACCCTAGCTGATTTTTTCATCAGCATACGCGTGTCCGATGTCTCCATTAGTCGAGACCGGTGCCGGCTCGTTGACACGGAGGGTAATGTCACGATGCGGTGAGCTTTCCCTTTTCTATATATTGCTGAGACGTTCTGATGTTGATATTACAGTATTTGGTGTATGGTCAGTTGGTGGCGGGGCTTAGGGAAGAAGTAGGATTGAGCAGGATGGGATTAAAGGTGCGGTGTCAACAAGTTTGATGTGTTTAAATCTAATGGCATGCAGTCGAGAAGACGCGTACACGGGCAAGAATCCGCGTCGGCATCGAGCTTGACAGCCCGAGCGCTGAGGACTCGGCTCCATGCACGTCAAGCCGGCAGCGGACTACCTCCCGCGTGCATCGCCTACCATGTACGCAGGCGGTCCTCCCGCGCGGTGCTTCGACTCCCTCGCTCCGTTCACCCTCCCCGCGTCATCCTTCACCACCCCCGCGTTCACAGACGCTGCGGCCTCCGTCACCACTCTGTCCTCCAGCCTCGCCCCGCCCTCCGGCTTCCGCGCTCAGCTCGCCGTCTCCACATTAACCATCACCTCCATGAAGACTTGAAAAACAAATGTACAGCATCGGACAGAAACCTAGCGAGCGCTATGTCCCGTACTTCTCGGAATGATCTGTTCATCGAAAGGTCCTATGTCTCTCTCTGCGGACTGGCGAGGCTGGTAATGCACACTGTGTAGCGCTAAGAGTGTCCGCAATCCAGAAGCGCCGATCCCCGCTCCTTACCCACCGACAAGACTTAAATATCAGCAAGACAGGTCTTGGTGAAGCATAATCAAAATGTGTTTCCTGTTTTTCTGCTTCAGGACGCGTATAGACCCGAGTACAGAATACATGCCACCCCCGCCTGCACTGCCGCGACCTGCTCCGCCGCCCTGTGCTCCAACCCCGCCCCATGCTTTGACGCCCCCGCTCCGTCCATCCTCTCCGCGTCCTCTTACACCACCCCCGCCTTCACAGCCGCTGCCGCCTCCGCCACCACCCTGTCCTCCAGCCCCGCCCTGGCCTCCGCCTCCACCTCCGCCTCCACCACCTCCACCTCCACCACCCCCGCCTTCACAGCCGCCGCAGCCACCGCTTCCACCACCGCCCCGTTCACCTTCTCCATCCCCGCCTTCACCGCGGCCACCGCGGCCTCCTCCACCACCCCGTTCGCCTTCTCCGCGCCGTCCTTCGACACCGCCACGTTCTCCAACCCCGCCGCTCTGTCCACCTCCACCACCACCACCACCACCGCGGCCTCCTCCACCACGTCTACCAACCCCGCCTCTTACCCCGCCCCCGGCCCGTTTACCGACCCTGCCTTGTACTCCACTCCGAGCTCGTTCTCCAACCCCGCCTCATATTCCACCCCCGACCCGTTCACCCACACCACCCCCTGCTTACAACCATGTTGACCCATATCCACAGATGTCCGAATATATCCGACAGGACTCGCAGACGCCCGCCATCTTAACATCCGCCAATGCTTTGGGTCTGACATCCTCTCCTCTACCGATTCGGAGGGGCTCGCTGACTGTACCAGAAATACCCGGTCCATCAGCAAGCACGTCAAGTCTCGACGTCTCCACCGTGGGCCATTGTACCGCCTCTACCCTGTCCCTCGCACCCCACGAGTCCGCCAACACCAATACCTCCCCTAGTATCACCCATCCCGGCAAAGTCGACTCGTGCCAGGATCCAAGCTGGAATTGGATCCCCTCGCAAGCCCGCAGCACTCTCACCGAGGATGAGCGCTGGCCGAGCGTCGTCCAAGCATTAAAGGGAACGATCCGCCGTATGCGCGCCACGCTCGCAAGCGTACCATCGCCCGACGCAGGCGTACAAAATTTCCTCCGGATCAACCTCGACATGGCTGATCTGATCGAGGTGCGTCTCTTCCTTTCTTAAATTGATTCCCTGTTCCTGATTTTACCTACGTATGCAGATGTGGTCTAGCGGGCATGATTCTGACGAGATCTACGCTCTGATACAGGGAGTAGACGATCAGTATAGGGCTATGATGAGACGTTATCCGACAGCTCAAAGCCTGCAACGAAGCATCGCCTCCATTGCCAGGTATGTTCTAAGAGTGTTCTATATTGTTCCCAATTATGATTACTTACTAACTTTTGTCCAGTGATACCAACGACCTTGTTACCGTGCTGTCAAACATACTCAGCGAAAGGTCTACCAAGCACGCGGTCTCCGACCGACTTATAGTTGTTACTTGTTTCCTACGCCGTGTCAAAGAAGAACCCTCTCCTGATATCCCACACAGAGTCTCGCTTCCTCCTCTCACCCCGCTTGATATACCGATCCCCTCTGGCAACGATTAGGATATATACACCACTGCAATATTTAAACTTCCTATGTGTACATGTATTCCAATATTTTATGAGCAATCTTTCATGATTCACCTCTACCAAGCGGACGGATATATCAATGACTGTAAGAGAGCGCTAATTGTTATATATCAATGCCCTAATTCTATGTTAATATATCAGCTGCAGTCATGGCTAAAAATAGTGAGATGTAGGTAGTGTGCACTGTCTCCCACAGGTTTGGACCGGACCTGGGGTGACCTGTAGGTGAGTTAGTGGTGGTAGTGGTGGTACTGGCGCAAGGTCCCAGTTAAGGAGCAACTGGGTCCGCAGCTCTGACATAGCATGCCATGCGCTGCAGCCACAAAGGCTCATGCCATTGTAATCACGCTGTTGAGTGTGTCTCGTGGTTTAGAGCATCTTTGTGGGGTTCTGCGTATCTTTGTAGGGTTCAAAGCTCATATATATATACAATACAAGGACCAGTATCACAGGCGAAGTACCGGAGTACCTTCCAGATATCATAAACAAATTTAGCAAAATGACAGATGACGACGTTATGCTCAGTATCAAAAATTAAGCGAACAACATGACATGTTGAAGGGGCTAATAGCAAACAACGTAGGAAATTGCTTGGTGCAAGGGCAAAAATGTCACAAAAGAATTGGGTGTGCAAATCGTACACGGACAATGATGCATCACAAAGCCACAGGGCATGAACCTCGTCCTCAATGTCAGTGTGGCAAAAACAGCACAAACACTCATTTCTAGGCACAAGGGACTGACGGCGCTCGGACCACGCAGAACCTCTTGAATGGCCAGAGTATGGGAAGAGGACAAAAGTCGGATGACTACTTTCCTATGTGCAGGGATGGGCACTCGTACATCAGGAAAAATTCAGTGTGATACGTTCAGCTACGATGTGTACGTAGCTTGGGTACCTACCTTAGTAGCACCCCCCCTAGGTACCGGTACGTAGCTTGTTGTTAAATGGATGTACCTGCTGGTAGCCGAGGTAGCTATGACTGAGACATATGTATTGATACCATAATACTTCGGTTTCACAGCAATAGTACAACCATTCCTCTCCATAGTAATATAATAGATATACTTTCAATCTATAATTATACAGCGGTTCTTCGGTATGAGCTAGCAAAAAGGTTCTATTCCAGTAATAATAGATAGTACACATTATTATTCTGTCCCCTGTGTCATCAGTCTCAGCATCGCCATCATCTTCACCATCCGTTTCTCCAGTTCTACCCTCAAGATCCGCTGTTACTGTTAGGGATCACTGCAGCGAATCACAGTAGCTATGGTATATTACGAAAAGTGGGAAATCAGTGGCGTAGTGGCACTGTCAGGACCTCGAGTGTAGGCTGAAAAGAGCTATTTGTTGAAATTTGGGCCACTCAGCTGCCTATAAAACTCTGGTGTGCGTGGTTGAGAGCCAAGTCGCCCCAATTACATTACGTAATCTACTCCTCCAACCATAACTAAACACTCCACCCACCCCCCTCCAGCCCGAAAAAAAAATTGCCGCCTTGGGACTTGCCCAAGATGGAAAACAGGACCCTGCCATCACTTCCAAACCGCCACATTCAAATTCCTGCCGAGAAATGTGTCAAATAGCCCACAATCTTCGTGCTAAATTCCGTGTTCGGCACACTATACTTACATTTGCAAACCGCCACCATCTAGACCTGCAAAGATGTAAGGAAATTAAGTACACATTCGTTTTCTTTCTTGAGCGACATGTTGGCTTCGACCTCGAAATTCTTGAGGTCAGATTCCTTTTTTCAATCGCAAGAATAACAGCTTACCTTTCAGAGTACAAATCATTTATTTTACGTCTGAAACTAACGTGCCGTCAGAAAAGCAAACACTCCATGATTCCAGTACAACTTACCTGGGAATGTAGGACTGGCTCCATGATACTTCAGCTCCAGAAGGGTTGCTGCTTGATCTACGAAATTCACGTTAATAATAAATACTCCATATAAACAGTTAACTTTGCTCACCAGACAAAGATCCGTACACTCAATGTCTTGTGACATCCTTCGAAGCGTATGTAGTGCGATATGAATCTAACAAACTAGTGTACAAGTCAGAACGAGAGCAAAAGATCACAACGAAAGACTTACAGGTATATATCTTACAAATGTGGGATTGAGTCTGCATCGTTCGGTCCCTCAAGATTCAACATACTCATTCTAGGCACAAATTGAGTATATATTGAACATCCTAATGAGGTACTTACCTTGCTCGCCGGACAGAATTTCATATACTCAAAGCCTAACGGCCGTCTTGCATATATGCTACATTTATCTACGTACTCTATACTGATTGAACCTAATGAATAGTACAAAATTCAGTACAAGTATTAAATATCATAATGAGGAACTCACCTCCCTCGCCAGACACCGTTTCATGTACTAGAAGCCTAACGGGTACACAGCACGGCCATCTATGCACTCTGTGATGATTTGACCTAATAAATATACAGCTCAGAAAAAATAACAGGACGCCAAAACAATATATGTACAGGACACCGTGAGAGCATGAAATTCGCTCTGCAAGGTTTGGGTTATGAAGAACTTGGGCAGAATGCTGGATAGGAAAATAAGTAAGTGTTGGAGAGCATAACAAGCGACTTACCTTGCTCCCCAGACGCTGATCCATATACTCAACGTCTAACAGGGTTCTCCGGATTGTCAAGCATCTCAGGCAGGTCCGAATAGACCACAGATGTTGTGATTGTAGTCTCCTGCTCTGACATTGCTCGCAAGATGGCGATACATGGTCTTCAGGTGCGACGCCTAACAGGAGATATCAATGCATAAGTCAGCGAGAAGAGATGGAAGCATACAGTACTTTTTCCGAGCTCTGGAAACATGCGTATTGAGGTATATCCTTGATGATCGCGGCAACCTTGAGTTATCGTCAGCAGGCTTCTACAACCAGACTGATTGAATAGTAAGAAATTCAGTACAAGTATTAAATATCATAGCGAGGAACTGACCTCCCTCACCGGACGCCGTTTCATGTACTAGAAGCTTAACGGGTACACCGCACGTCAGTCTATGCACTCTGCGATGATTTGACCTAATAAATATACAGCTCAGAAAAAATAACACGATGCCCAGACAGTAGATGTACAGGACACCGTGAGAGCATGGAATTTGCTCTCCAAGGTTTCGGGTACGAAGAACTCGGGCAGAATTCTGGATAGGAAAATAAGTAAGTGTTGGAGAACATAACAAGCGACTTACCTTGCTCCCCGGATGCTGATCCATATACTCAAAGCCTAACAGGGTTGTCCGGATCGTCAAGTGGGCTTGAATAGACCACAGATGTCGTGATCGCAGTCTCCTGCTCTGATGTTGCTCGCAAGACGGCGGTATAGTCTTCAGGGGCGGCACCTAACAGCAGATATCAAGGCATAAGTCAGCGAGAAGAGACAGAAGCATACAGTACTTTTTCCAAGCTCTGGAAACATGCATATTGAGGTATATCCTTGATGATCGCAGCAACCTCGAGTTATCATCAGCAGGCTTCTACAACCAGACTGAATGAATACTCACCTTTGTGCTCCCTTCTTCAAAGTACACCCGACTTCTCTGATTGTCGATCGAGGTGGCGCCGCAAATTCTAAACGTAGGCTACTCTGCGTTGTGAGGCCCAAGGCACTAGTCAAAAAAATTTGAGCTTGATGCCGGTCAAAGACGCGTCTGGTAAAGGCAACTTTCAGCAAAAGATATATGACACGAGATAGACGTACCAATTCTTGAAAAGTCAACTATAATCTGAAATTCAGGTGGTGAGCATGAAAGTAGTGAAAGGATACTTACCATGGTCGTAGTGAGAAATTAAGAATGATCCCCATCCTGATTTCGACATCAAAGCCCACAATGACTTCAACGTTGAGGGAGCTCTTGGGGGCAAGTCAAGGGAAGCGAGGTCATGCTAGTATGGCTCGGACGGAGGAGGGAGGGAGGCGAATTTAGAATTCGGGGGATGATGGAGGTAGGAATATAAAAAGGAAAATAGGATGACTGACTATCAACAGAATGTCGTCACGTTTCGGAAACAAGCCTAAACAGACTTATCACGAGAGGAATATGCGACGATGCGGTCGCATGTGGCGGTACACATGTCAACAGCCCAGAGTTATCGCCGACACCGAAACATTTCGGTCTTTGAGTATTTTCACTGTTCTAAATCTTCTTTTATTCATTATACTTCATTCGTATATGTTACAACTACTCAGTGATATACGGAATAAAATCTCCATTCCATTGAAACAGTGAACGGTTACTATTCCGAGTTTTGATCAGACGTCAAGTCACAAGCGGATGTCAAGACATACAAACAAATCAACGAACCTCGTTGCTTCCTTGCCACCATCCCTGACGTGTTCTTCACCCCGTTTTCAAGACATCGATCTCGGACAATTATTGCAAGTCTTGGTATCCTTCGTTTTCCACCGTGCTCCGAGATTGGTTGTGGAATTTCCAGAATATCCTGCCAAAGAATATGAGCGGATAACCTCGTTGAACCCGTATGCACTCACGGATCCGAGAACACGGTACGCTCACTCATGCTCCTTGGAATCCCACGGCGCTGACTTTGGATAATCCTCCCAATCAAAGTCTGTGTCTCGTGGTCGACCTCGTATTTTCCAGGCAACAAACTAATGTTTTATTGATTCCAGCTGTCAGCAAGCTTCTCGAGCATCCGGGGTGAGCAACAGAAGGACCTTTGTGCGGGCACCAAGCACAACCGTCGTATTGGTAGGGAAGAATGGCTTGGCGCACATACGACGGGATGTTGAAAGCCGGCGGATGGGTCGGACATAGGTGCGTGTTCCGCAGGTCTTGAATTTCGAAATCGAGGTGACGTCGGTACCAGGGGAAGACAATTGTTGCGCTGAATCTGGATGTGTAGTGTCGGTATCTTCGGAGCCACTCTAAATGAACGGTAAGCGAGAGAATTGATTTAGAGTTGATGTGGTTACTGACCTGAGCTTCTTCGTAGGCTGCATGATATCCTGATCGACGTGACGCCACCCCCGCCGGCAATGATATCTGTGACACATGCGTCGTCACGTATTCATATGACTCTTGTTCCACTCCTTTGTAGCCACGCTAAAAGACTGGTAAGCGACCCTTCCAAATTCAATTTCCACTCGCTTACTGCTTGAATGTGATGGAAATCAAGATGCTCGCAGAGAAGAAGCTGAATTGATGAGCCCTTGACCCGGCTTGATTGAAGGGTTCCAGACAATCGGTACGCTCCTAATATGTCTGGGGTGTCACTACTGACAAAGACCCCAGGATTGATTTCAAGCCGAGACCCACAATCGAAACTGCGCCAAGCTGGAGGGCTGCTACGACAAATTAGCAGAGATTTTGTCTCGAAGGGGAACCTCTGCAGCAACGGTAAGATAAGTTTCGATACCTGGTGCCGACGGTGATCATTTTCAGGAACTGCACGTTGCATTAGGGCCTTGCGCAAGAGAAGCTGCATTTAATATAGGTAGGATTGAGCTTACCGGAAACCGGTGTAGAATTGGTGTCGGGGGTGTAGTAACCAATTTATGAGATTAGAAATACCTGTAACAATGCGTAGTTCGAATAATACAATCTAATTTTCTGCAAAAACATTGTCAGAATATGGAAAACCACCCTGGTAAACATTGCGATGAATGGAACCGAGCTTACTTCCAAGTTTGTAGAGGTATTGAAGTCGAAGTTGCATGCAATTGTGTACTCATGTGGAAAGATCTTGATGATATCTATTGAAAGCAGTATATATGAGGATCTATTACATTGCCCACACCTCGGCAGGTAAAGAGATTCACCTTAAACCTCGGATTTACTATCTCCTCCAGCCGATGACCACAATCGTGCCAAGGCCATCTTTGCAAGCGATGCGAAAGAAACCGGCACTGTAAGCGAACCGGAATGGCATACTAATTCACGTACAATGCCTCGACCGGTCGAGAGTTTGGTGACACTCCTCCCCGGCAGCTTCGCATTATCATCTTCTAATGCTGGAACAAGTCAGGATGTTTGAAGACGACGTAAATTCAAATCATCGCTTACCGGACAGCCACAGTACATCTGACGTGTTCCATCAAAAAAATCTTGCTGCCGAATTCTTGAACATTGGATGTTGTGTTTGAGGTCCGGAGGGTAGGGATCGTGTTTTGAAAAGCGGTGGGGTAGCGAGGGATGGGAGTCGAGATGGGTGTGCAATGGAAAAAGGAAAGTCATGTGAACACGTGCTAGGTGCATTGAGAAACAATCAAGTCGCCGGCGCTTACTTGTTCACTTGCATGTGCTCTTCTCCTCATATCTGAATTCCGGCTATCCTCGCCTCATTCTTCCGTCTTCCAAACGAACGGAATTTCTTTGACTTAATTCAAATCCTTTTCCTTCCATTCAACGCCGCTCAAGCCACTCGAAGGCCGCGTATTCAATCCCGGCACCTGAATGAAGTATTTGGATTTATGCATCCACGTCTCTAGGTAAAGCTGGCAGCATCTTCTGATTTTCAACGGCTTTTTTTTTTTGACAGGCAACCAAAGTCGTGTCCATCAATGGCCTAAAGACGGCCCCGCAGTGTTCGCCACACCCACCCACCTCTCGTCGCTGAACGAACACTTTAATGACATCACTCGGGCCCTGATTTTCATCCGCTTCAGGCGACTGCGGTTCATATTGTGACGTCGTTTGATGTATGGCTCGTCTGGTGAGTAAATTTGGGTGGTTTCCACCCTTGATCTGTATCTGTTTTGTTGATTGCATTCACTGAAGGTTTTACATTGAATTTATTCGAGGTACGAGTCTTTCCTGTCCCTTCAAAATGGCAACGAAAACTGAAGATTGTAATCAGCAATGTTCGGCATGCGATTGGCAAGAGTACCAGTGCATGCGACGTCTCGGGGTTGCTACCATCAACACTGTCACGTCATGACACTAGCTTCATTCCGAAATTCAGAAGATGTGTCCCCTCGGGTGCCATGTCTTTTTAAATAACTCGTAAATTCAGGAATGTTCGAATTTCCGCCGCGTTTGAACACGGGGACCTTGGCGCAGTTGATGGTGAATAATTCGACTAACAATCCTCTTACCTCCGCTGTCAAAGCCAGCCCAGCCTTCGCCAACGGATTTGCAAGTCTGAATCCGTTGTTCTGTCGGGTATCCTCTATATTCGTGTTATTCCCTCGTGAAATAGGCCACGGTGCTTTCCAAATAGTATGTTATCCACTGTTTAAGATCTTTATCTTTGACTGATCCTATGGTAGTAGGCTCGTTGAATGTCTCGACGCAAGTTTTGGGTCTGCATACCAAATATGGAGTTGGTAGCACGCCCTGAGTTTGAGCTCGGCGACTCTTGAAATGATATATCTAATAGTATTTCTGACAGGTAATGTTACATGTGTGCTTGATATGATTGAAATTCACTTTATATCCGAATAGTCCTTGCAACCCAAACAAGCCAGTTCTCGAAGAAACGGAAACGGCGACAACTTGAAAATAAACAAGACTTTGGCAAAGTCGCCACTCCTCCGATCACCGCCAATTCGAACAAGGTGTCAAATCTTTTTCGTTTCGAGTTGTTATGCTGAATTTGAACTGTAGGGATTGTCGAGGAAACGGGACGTCGAATAGCAGCAATACGGCACTTCAGTCAAACCTATTGCCGTTGAAAAGAAAACCGGACCGAATACTGACGTCGACGTGTCAAATATTGGAAGCGATGTCACGGGTAGTATTGAAGTATTTTGAATGTTGGATTTCCTGGCTTTGTCGGATCCTCGAACGGAACGTTCTGTGTACTATCCATTTTAGGGTAGGGATTTTCTATAAAGGCAGCGGGATTTTTCGTTCGAACATCCAGCTCCCCGCTTCCTTCCTTTCTTTCCCCTTCCCCTCCTCTCCTTCTCATTCCTACTGTCGATTGCCCGACTTCCCTCTGACACACTGACGAATGCAGTCAAGGTCGGAAACTGCCAGCATCCGGGCCGTCGTGCCGTTGTGCTTGTTGATTCTGTGACCAACGTCACGGCTGCAGCAAGCTCGAACCACGACCTGCAAGCCATGGTAAGTGCTTCGACAACCACGCTCTGTGTTTTGTATGCTGACGTTGGACTTCCAACAGAGTTTTACTTTGTGTATGCAAGTCGAGCTCAACGACGCAAGTGCAGGTTTTCATTATTGACAAGGTGGGTACTACTACTAACAGTTTTAGCAATGAGCTTACTGATGTTTGGCAGACGTGGTACGCGACAAGCACATTCGTGCAGTTGGACCCTCGATATGGCCTCGATCCGACGACTGAGGACGACGGGATTGGCGACGACGAGACGGGAAGGGTACAGGGCTCGAGTGAGAGGCGCCGATTGTGCTTGAGGTGAGGAATATGGCGGCTGTCATTGGTGTGGGGTGCTAACGTTTGTTGGGAAAGGTCTGCGCATACATGAACGCGGGGCTTCGAGCTGTGGTAAGCAGATTTTGTCAGATTTATCTTACCCTAGCTGATGTGTCAATCAGCATACGCGTGTCCGATGTCTCCGTTAGTCGAGACCGTGCCTGGCTCGTTGACAGCTGAGGGTAATGTCACGATGCGGTGAGCTTTCCCTTGTCCTATATATTAGCCGAGACGTTCTGATGTCGATAGTACAGTATTCGGTGTATGGTAGTGGGCGGCTGGGGCTTGCGGAAGAAGTAGGATTGAGCAGGATGGGATTAAAGGTGCGTTGCACCACAAGTTTGATGCGTTTATATCTAATGGCATGCAGTCGAGACGACGCGTACATGGGCAAGGATCCGGTGTCGGCATCGAGCTTGACAGCCCGAGCGCTGAGGACTCGGCTGCACGCACCTGAAGCCGGCAGCGGACTACCTCCCGCGTGCATCGCCTACCATGTACGCAGGCAGTCCTCCCACGCCGTGCTTCGACTCTCCGTTGACCGTCTCCGCATCATCCTTCACCACCCCCGCGTTCACAGACGACGCAGCCTCTGCCACCACCCTGTCCTCCAGCCTCGCCCCGTCCTCTGGCTCCCCTGCTCAGCTCGCCTCCTCCACCTCCACCACCACTCCCACCTTCACAGCTGCTGCCGCCACCGCTTTCATAACCACCCCGTCCTCCAACCCCGCCTTCACAGCCACCACCGCGGCCTTCTCCACCACCCCGTTCGCCTTCTCCGCGCCGTCCTTCGACACCGCCACCGCGGCCTCCTCCCCCACCACGTTCTCCTACCCCGCCGCTCTGTCTGCCTCCTCCACCTCCGCCGCGGCCTCCCCCACCACGCTTAGCAACCCCGCCTCATACTCCACCCCCGGCCCGTTCCCCAACCCCGCCTCATATTCCACCCCCGGCCCATTCACCCACACCTCCCCCTGCTTACAACCATGTTGACCCATATCCACAGATGTCCGAATTCATCCGACAGGACTCGCAGACGCCCGCCATCTTAACAGCCGCCAATGCTTTGGGTCTCACATCCTCTTCTCTACCGATTCGGAGGAGCTCGCTGACCGTAAGAGAAGCACCCGGTCCATCAGCAAGCACGTCAACTCTCAACGTCTCCACCGTGGGCCATTGTACCACCTCTACCCTGTCCCTCACACCCCACGAGTCCGCCAACACCAATACCTCCCCCAGTATCACCCATCCCGGCAAAGTCGACTCGTGCGGGATCCAAGCTGGAATTGGATCCTCGCAGGCCGGCAGCACTCTCGCCGAGGATGAGCGCTGGCCGAGCGTCGTCCAAGCATTAAAGGGCACGATCCGCCATATGCGCGCCACGCTCGCAAGCGTAACATCGCCCGACGCCAGCGTACAAAATTTCCTCCGGATCAACCTCGACATGGCTGATCTGATCGAGGTGCATCTCTTCCGTTCTTAAATTGATTCCCCGTTCCTGATTTTACCTACGTATGCAGATGTGGTCTAGCGGGCATGATTCTGACGAGATCTACGCTCTGATACAGGGAGTCGATGATCAGTATAAGGCTATGATGAGATGTTGTCCGACAGCTCAAAGCCTGCAACGAAGCATCGCCTCCATCGCCTGGTATGTTCTAAGAGTGTTTTATATCCTTCCCTTACTTACTTTCGGTTAGTGATACCAACGACCTTGTTACTGTACTGTCAAACATACTCAGCGAAAGGTCTACCAAGCACGCGGTCTCTGACCGACTTATAGTTGTTACTTGTTTCCTACGCCGTGTCAAAGAAGAACCCTCTCCTGATATCCCGCACAGAGTCTCGCTTCCTCCTCTCACCCCGCTTGATATACTGATCCCCTCTGGCAATGATTAGGATATATACACCACTGCGTAATATTTAAACTTACTATCTGTACATGTATTCCAATATTTTATGAGAAATCTTTTCGGGTGGATCCTACGTACATGCTATCTAAATATCTACAGTGATATGCATGGTTCGTATCCACCCGTAGATTTTGTGACTTCGTATCATAATGTACTATGCACATCTATACTGGTCTTAGTATGACAGAGCTGGGATCGGGCCTCCACATTGCTAACTATGGCAACAGTATCGCACTATGAAGAATATATGAAGTGGCATCGGGACTTGGATGAGGGGGGAGACCCGCACTCCCGCACGCGAGGACAGGGCGCGAGTTTAGTAGGAGGATCACGCTGGCGGCCTGGAAGAGACACATCATGGGCCACTAGTAATTCCTCACTCAGCAACGGGAGTGGTGAGAATGTGCGAGTGAAAGGAAGCATATGTGTTTGTACTAGCCACTGGCCACTCGGCTGCAGGCCTGCGCAATGCTTCGGCAAGAACTCGAAGAACGATGGTAAAAGCCGGAATCTGCCACATCATTATTGACGTTCTAGGGGCGAGAATCTGTGAGGAAAAAGAATAGATGCGCATGCGTGCGATATTCGTATGCGCCTGTTGCAAGTGGGACATCTAAAAGGCAGAAAGTTCACTGGCACTAGAGAAACGGAGCATCTGCTTACCTAAAAGATAGCACCAGATAATCGCAATACAAAGCAGCGCATGCACACGCCTCATGCCTTCATTATCATGTACATGACGGATGACATATCGACATTCGGAGAAACATTACCCCAGTCGCATGGGCGATAATCTGCGGTGATCAAAGTTCTTCTTCGATCAGGCTAGAACCCCAGCCCTCAACGTTCAACTTACATCAACCTCAAAATCGCATTCTCGATACCCTCGCCTCGCATGTATTCCGGTGGTATACCCAGCTCCAGACGTCGCACCCACACCTGCACCCCAAACACACACACCAACTTGTGGAGAACCACAGTATGCTAACACTTACAGAACTACATTTTATCTCAATTTCTCTCTTCGATCACTCAACCGGAGAGCTCTGCTGCCATGCAGCAACCTTTGATTCACTCTGAATCTTGCCTTACTGCCAAGGCACTTCTGCAGTCACAGAACAACACCTCCATTGAGCATGTGCCGGTATCACTAATGACTGCTCCTAGGCTTGTATCAGCCACTGGAGATGCGAGCTCCTTGCCCATGACCACCATACCGGCCATGATCGTGCACTTGAACATGCTATATCGACCCTTGGGAATTATCAGCTTGCATGAAGGTACACAAGCATGAGAAATGTCCGTTATCGGACATATTCACCCAGCACCTCACTTGTCTGACAACCGAGAAGGCGGTCACAAGAGAGATTGACACGAAATTCTGCGGATGTCATGTTGGCTCTCGGAAGGGTGGTGAGAATTGTGTTGCGAATCACAGTAGCTATGGTATATTACGAAAAGTGGGAAATCAGTGGCGTAGTGGCACTGTCAGGACCTCGAGTGTAGGCTGAAAAGAGCTATTTGTTGAAATTTGGGCCGCTCAGCTGCCTATAAAACTCTGGTGTGCGTGGTTGAGAGCCAAGTCGCCCCAATTACATTACGTAATCTACTCCTCCAACCATAACTACACACTCCACCCACCCCCCTCCAGCCCGAAAAAAAAATAGCCGCCTTGGGACTTGCCCAAGACGGAAAACAGGACCCCGCCATCACTTCAAACTGCCACATTCAAATTCCTGCCAAGAAATGTGTGAAATAGCCCACCTAGCTCACAATCTTCATATCCTGCAAAATTCAAGTCATCTTCGTGCTAAATTCCAGGGGATACTTACCATGTTCGGCGCGCTACATTCACATTTGCAAACAGACCTGCAAAAATGTAAAGAAATTAAGTACATGTTCGTTTTCTTTGTTGAGCGACATGTTGGCTCCGCAAGGCTTCGACCTCGAAATTCTTGAGGTCAGATTCCTTTTTCCAATCGCAATAATAACGACTTACCTTTCAGACTACAAAACATTTATTTTACGTTAGAATCTAAGGTGCGGTCAGAAAAGCGAACACTCGATGATTCCGGTACAACTTACCTGGGAATGTAGGACTGGCTCCATGATGCTTCGGCTCCAGAACGGTTGCCGCTTGATCTACAAAATTCACGTTAATAACAAATACTCCATATAAACGGTTAACTTTGCTCACCGGACAAAGATCCGTACACTGAACGTCTTGCGACGTCCTTGGAAGCATATGTAGTGCGATATGAATCTAACAAACTAGTGTATGCATCAGATCAATGGCAAAAGATCATAACGAAAGACTTACACGTATATGTCGTACAATTGTGGGATTGAATCCGCACGGTTCGGTCCCTCAAGATTCAACATACTCGTTCTAGGCACGAAATTGAGTATATATTGAACATCCTAATGAGGTACTTACCTTGCTCGCCGGATGGAATTTCATATACTCAAAGCCTAACGGCCATCTTGTGCATATGCTACATTTATCTACGTACTCTATACTGATTGAACCTAATGAATAGTAAGAAATTCAGTACAAGTATTGAATATCATAACGAGGAACTCACCTCCCTCGCCGGACGCCGTTTCTTATACTAGAAGCCTAACGGATACACAGCACATCCGTCTATGCACTCTGCGACGATTTGATCTAATAAATATACAGCTCAGAAAAAAATAACAGGACGTCAAAAAGAAAATAGACATACAGGACACCGTGAGAACATGAAATTCACTCTACAAGGGTTGGGTTACAAAGAACTTGGGCAGAATGCTGGATAGGAAAATAAGTAAGTGTTGGAGAGCATAACAAGCGACTTACCTTGCTCCCCGGACGCTGATCCATATACTCAACATCTAACAGGGTTCTCCGGATCGTCAAGCATCTCAGGCAGGTCCGAATAGACCACAGATGTTTTGATTGTAGTCTCCTGCTCTGACATTGCTCGCAAGATGGCGATACATGGTCTTCAGGTGCGACGCCTAACAGGAGATATCAATGCATAAGTCAGCGAGAAGAGATGGAAGCATACAGTACTTTTTCCGAGCTCTGGAAACATGCGTATTGAGGTATATCCTTGATGATCGTGGCAACCTCGAGTTATCGTCAGCAGGCTTCTACAACCAGACTGATTGAATAGTAAGAAATTCAGTACAAGTATTAAATATCATAGCGAGGAACTGACCTCCCTCGCCGGACGCCGTTTCATGTACTAGAAGCTTAACGGGTACACCGCACGTCAGTCTATGCACTCTGCGATGATTTGACCTAATAAATATACAGCTCAGAAAAAATAACACGATGCCCAGACAGTAGATGTACAGGACACCATGAGAGCATGGAATTTGCTCTCCAAGGTTTCGGGTACGAAGAACTCGGGCAGAATTCTGGATAGGAAAATAAGTAAGTGTTGGAGAACATAACAAGCGACTTACCTTGCTCCCCGGATGCTGATCCATATACTCAAAGCCTAACAGGGTTGTCTGGATCGTCAAGTGGGCTTGAATAGACCACAGATGTCGTGATCGCAGTCTCCTGCTCTGATGTGGCTCGAAAGACGGCGGTATAGTCTTCAGGGGCGGCACCTAACAGCAGATATCAAGGCATAAGTCAGCGAGAAGAGACAGAAGCATACAGTACTTTTTCCAAGCTCTGGAAACATGCATATTGAGGTATATCCTTGATGATCGCAGCAACCTCGAGTTATCATCAGCAGGCTTCTACAACCGGACTGAATGAATACTCACCTTTGTGCTCCCTTCTTCAAAGTACACCCGACTTCTCTGCTTGTCGATCGAGGTGGCGCCGCAAATTCTAAACGTAGGCTACTCTGCGTTGTGAGGCCCAAGGCACTAGTCAAAAAAATTGAGCTTGGCGCCTGTCAAAGACACGTCTGGTAAAGGCAACATTCAGCAAAAGATATATGACACGAGATAGACATACCAATTCTTGAAAAGGCAACTATAGTCCGAAATTCAGATGGTAAGCATGAAAGTAATGAAAGGATACTCACCATGGTCGTAGTTAGAAATTAAGCATGTTCCCCATCCTGATTTTGACATCGAATCCCACCATGACTTCAACGTTGAGGGAGCTCTTGGGGGCAAGTAAAGGGAAGCCAGGTCATGCTAGTATGGCTCGCATGGAGGAGGGAGGGAGAAGAATTTAGAATTCGGGGATGATGGAGGGAAGAATATAAAAAGGAAAATGGAATGACTGACTATCAACAGAACGTCGTCACGTTTCGGAAACAAACCTAAACAGACTTATCACGAGAGGAATACGTGACGATGCGGTCGCATGTGGCGGTACATATGTCAACAGCTCAGAGTTATCACCGACACCGAAACATTTCAGTCTTTGAGCATTTTCAGTGTTCTAAATCTTCTTTTATTCATCATACTTCATTCGTACATGTTACAGCTATTCAGTGATATACGGAATGAAATCTCCATTCCATTGAAACAGTGAACGGTTACTATTCCGAGTTTTGATCAGACATCAAGTCACAAGCGGATGTCAAGACATACAAACAAATCAACGAACCTTGTTGCTTCCTTGCCACCATCCTGACGCGTTCTTCACCTCGTTTTCAAGGAGATCTATCTCGGATAATTATTGCAAGTCTCGGTATCCTTTGTCTTCCGCCGTGCTCGGAGATTGGTTATTGAATTTCCAGAATAGTCTGCCAAAGAATATGAGCGGAGAACCTCATTGAACCCGTACGCACTCACGGATCTGAGAACACGGTACGTTCACTAATGCTCCTTGGAATCCCACGGTACCGACTTTGGATAGCCCTCCCATTCAAAGTCGGTGTCTCGTGGTCGACCTCGTATTTTCCAGGCACCAAACTAACTGTTTCATTGATTCCAGCCTGTCAGCAAGCTTCTCGAGCATCCGGGGGTGAGCAACAGAAGGACCTTTGTGCGGGCACCAAGCACAGCCGTCGTATTGGTAGGGAAGAATGGCTTGGCGCACATACGACGGATGTTGAAAGCCGGCGGATGGGTCGACATAGGTGCGTGTTCCGCAGGTCTTGAATTTCGAAATCGAGGTGACGTCGGTACTAGGGGAAGACGA